>JABUQX010129967.1:0-17500 GCA_015478945.1 Trachelipus rathkii
ATGTCTACCCAACGATAAGACAAATTCTTTACGCATTTAGAACGTTTCGTGCCAAAACGACCGCGAATGAATTCTTCTTAAACTTTTTTACAAACATTACAAACATCAGCTGTTGGGCAGAAGTAGAAACACTTATGAGACTTCAAGATTTGAGTGTTTATTATAAAAGGAAGAAAAATGATGATGTTTCAGGAAATATTTATATTTTTGGAGACTTCTTCCTTACTTCTTAAGTAAATTTCAGTGGTTGAATTTATATGTAATTATATATATATAAATAAATATTAATTATAAATATATATATATATATTATATATACTATATATAAATATATAATATTAGAAAGAGAGAGAAGGAGAAGAAAGAAGAAAAGAAGAAGAAGATTTACAATAATATTATATATATATAATATAAATATTATATATATAAATATAAATATATATATATATATATATAATATATATATATATATATATATATATATATATAATATATATATATATATATATATAATATAGCATGACAAAAAAAAAGCAATTGAAAAGTGCATATTTTAACATCTTTTCATCAAAAATGGCAAAGCTAAAAGAAAATTATAGCCATTTTTATTCAAGGAAGCATTTTCAACGGGCCCTACCGCGTAGAAAAACATTATCATTGCATTGTTTAATATTTAAGATAATAATAAAATTGTGGAAATACACACAAATATTTACACAATCTTTTCTCTTAAAGTATTATAAAAAAAATAACCCATTGTAAAAAAATAAAAGAAAAAAAAAATTCACGACTGCTTCCGCCATATCCTTTGTTACATTTGTAAGAATAATGAAGTCGAAGACAACAAATAGCATCACGGAATTTGCAAATCTTACGTTGTGAGAATTAATTCAAATTTTCTTAAATTACAAATACGAACGATTTTGTAAACTTCTATTTTTCGTAAGAATTCGTAAGAATATTGGCAAAACGAAAACGCTTAAGTTAAGTTTAAGAAAATTCTTATTGGCAAAGCTTCTGAAATTATCCAGAGCTTGCCACAAAGAATTTTCTTAAAAAACTTAACTTAACTTCTGAACTTAGAAATTTTTTAACTTAGAAAATATGAACTGATTCAATATAGAACAATACCATATACTATACTATATAATTAAATATATATAATAAATATTATATATAATATATATATATATATATATATAATATATATATAGATAATATAATTATATATTATATATAATAGATATAATATTATATAGTGAAATTTACATTAATAATTCCAGATACACGAAAAAACTGCGACTCTACAGGAAACAGTAAAGATTGAATCAGTGTAAAGAAAATAAGTAACGGAAAAAGTAAAAAAAAAATCAGTTGGCCTAAAGATGGCTTAAAATAAAACAGAGGGCACAAACTTTTTTAAATTTCAGTAATTTCTAATATATATATATATATATTATATATATATATATATATATATAGATAAATATATAGTATATATATAATATATATATATATTATTATTAATATATAATATAAATTATATATAATATATAATATATAATATATAATATAATATATATAAATTATATATATAAACAGTAGGAAGACACAAACCCCTCTAGAATGTCCAGTCAACCCATAAAATTAAGAATGAAAAATTAAGATAATTATAATAATTAATGAATAGTAATAATAATTTAAAAGCCACATGGCCACCTAGACTGTCCCAGTCAACCAACAATAATTAAAAAAAGAATAATAATAAGAAGCCGCATTGCCCCTCTAAATGTCCAATCAATCCATAATAATTAATTAAAAAGAATAATAATTCAGAAACTGCATGGGCATATAGACTTTCCCAGTCAACCATAATAATAATAATTACGAATAATAATTATGAACATTAACCCCTTTAGAATGTCCCAGCAAACCCATAATAAAAAAGAATAATACTTAAAAGGCCGCATGGTCCTATTGATTAAATCAACAATATAAAAATTAAAAATAAGAATTCGATTGACAAAAATTATAAATTTCACCCATAATAAAATAATAAATAAAATAATACTTAAACCACGTATAAAATATTTATACTAGCAAACCGCATGGCTTAATCTAGACTGTCCCATTCAACCATAATAAATAATTTAAAAATAATATATAAGAAGCCGCATGACCCCTCTAGAAGTCCCAGTCAACCAATAATAATAAGAATAATACTAAGAAACCGCATGGGCCTTTAGACTGTCCCCGTCAACCAATAAAAATTAATAATTTAAGAAGCCGCATGCCTTCTATACATTATTGAAATTTCAACCCATAAAAAATAATAAATAAAAATAATACTTAAAAGCCGCATGGCCTATCTAGACTGTCCCCCATATTTACCATATTTTCCCATATTTACCACTCCATCAACAATAATAAGAAAATAATAATTATTAACCACATATAGCTAAAGAATGTCCCATTCAACTCATAATAAGTAAGAATAATACCTTAAGAAGCCGCATGGGCCTTTTTAGACTGTTCCAGTCGAACAATAAAAATTAATAATGGAAAAGCCGCATTGGCCTCTAGAATTTTCCAGTCAACCCATAAAAATTATGAATTAAAGAAAATTTTTAATAATTATTCAATGCAATTATTGAATAGTTTATTATTAAGTCCATCGTGTCCACCTAGACGCCCAGTCAACCAACAAAAAAAATAATAAAATAAGATAATAATTCAGAAGCCGCATTGACCTATCTGACTGTCCATGTCAACCCATAATTAATAATTAAAAATAAATATCTTAATTATAATTACTATGGTGACTGTACTCTAGATAGGCCCATGCGCTTCTGAATTATTATTCTTTTATTATTGGATGACTGGGACATTCTAGAGGCCAATCGACTTTTCAATTATATTATTCATAATTAGAATTATTGTTGCTGGATGGGACAGTCAGATAGTACCATGTGGCTTCCTATTATAAATACATTCATTAATTAAATAATTTATTATTAAAAATTATTCCTTATTTTATTTTTATGGGTGTGAATGGACATTCTAGAGGCCAATCGGCTTCTCAATTATAAGTTTTATTGGTCAACTGGACAGTCTTAAAAAGACCCAGCGGCTCTTCTTAATCTTCTATTTATAATGAGTTGACTGAAACATTCTAGGGATCCATGTGCTTAATTATTATTTTAACGATCAAATATCGGGTCTTTTTATATGGCAGTCTATGATAGCCCATACGGCCTCTTAAATATTATGTATGTCATTATGTTTGAGTGACTGGACACTTCTTAAGGCACCAATAATAAATAATTAAGAGCGCATTACCCCTCTAAAGTTTCTACTCAACGAATATAAATAAGCATAAACTTAAGAATAAATGGGCCTATCTAGACTTCCCAGTCAACCAATAAAAATTAATAATTAAGAAGCGATTGCTGCACCAGTCCAGTCAACCATTAATAAATAATAAATAAGAATAATACTTAAGAAGCACATGGGCCTATCTGACTGTCCCAGTCAACCAAAATAATATATAATTAATAATTAAAAATAATGAACCAGCAATCATAATAAGATAAGATAACACTTAAAAGCCACCATGGCCTTTTAATACTGTCTCGTCACCAATAAAAATTAACAATTAAGAAGCCGCATGCCCCTATTTAGGCTAAACAATTTAATTAAATATCAAATAATAAATAGCAGGATACTTAAGAAAGCGCATGATCCTATCTAGACGGTTCCAATCAACTAATAATACTTACTTAAAATTAAAATAATAATTAAGAAGCCCACATTGGCCCCTCTAGTATTTTGATGTATTATCATAATAAAATAAGAATAATCTTGAGAAGCCGCAGTTCTTTTTAGACTGGCCCAGTCAATCAATAAAAATAATAATTAGAAGCCACATTTGCCCCTCTAGAATTTCCCAGTCAACCAAATAGAAATAAAAGGAATAATATTAAGAACCGCGGATGGTATATCTAGCCTATTCTTATCCTCAAAGCCCAAAAATCTACCTCCTCGTGGCTTTACGTTGCGCCCATCTTCAGCTAATCTTCTAATAAGTTCTAAAAGTGTAGACAATATTCAAATACTGCCTAACATATCTATATACGACATTATACAAAAAAACGAATATATATAATTATCTGCATCTGGATTAATTTTAATTTGTAACCCTAAGCCCTAGCTCGGTAAAATCTACAATGGAAACAATGGAACAGCAACACTAAAGAATGATACAGACTTACGGGCTTCCGCTCTCTGGTTAAAATTGAAAAAATATATATAAAAACTTCATAATATATATAGTTTATTTAATTTTTTATTTCATTGCAGTTAGATACTACAATGATAAAAAAAATAAAAAATAAAAAAAAAATCAAAAAACAAAAAAAAATCATAAAATCAAAAAATCATATTTATTTAAAATATATATATCTAAGTAAAAAAAAAATCAGTTGATTTTTCATTTAGAGGATTTTGTAGTGCACCCCTTATATCAGATATATAATATATATATTAATATAATATATAATTATATATATAATATATAAAATATATATATATATATAATATATATATATATAATATATATATATAATATATAATATATATATATAAATAAATATATAATATATATATATATAAATATATGTATTATATATATATAATAAATATAATATATATGAAATTCTATTTGTGTTAATATTTGTACTTTTTTTATATTAATTACTTTCTAATTATGTTTTTAATTTTTTTTATTTCTTTGATTACTATTTACGTACACTATCATAATACCGATTCCCGATAATTAAGCGTTTTCGAATTTGCCACTTTGCTAACAAAGTTAGAAAATTTAAAAGTTTAATATGTCAAATTTAGCACAAAATTTAGTAAGAAATGCTTACGAAAACGTCTTAATTTCCTAAATTCTGTTAGGTTGCCTTTCCCACTTACCGAATTTGGAAATTGCTAACGAAAAAAATGTTAAACAAATAAGATTGCGCGTGAGTACGTTATTTGATGAATGTTTCATTCATGAAATTTAACTTTTAATTTAATTTCTTCCATAACGATAAATCTCCTCACAATAGTATCAATATTGTAAAAAAACCATTTGTTACTTTTTTCCAAAACCGACACAAGGAAAAATTTTGTAAAACAGTCGGTCATTAGCCCGAAATTCGTGCTAAAACTGGGATAGCATTCTTATCGAGCGAGCAACAAATTGCAAATGGAAAAACGCCCTTAAATGAAAAAATCGAATAATAAAAAAATAATATCTATATCATGTATCGATAATCTGAAACGCATTTCAATCAGTATTCATTAGCCCTAACGAACGGAAAAAACGAATTGTCATGATTCAGAGCCGTTAATATAATATTTTTAGTAAATATAACTGAAAATAAACTCAAATGGAAAAAAAAACTTTAATAATTTTTTAGGAACCTTTTTGTAAATGAATGTTTATAATTTTAATATACTATGTACGTGAACTCATGTAAAAAACAAAAACAATTAATAGAAGCTGGTAAAAATTTACTGCCTCTCTGAGGATTGAACCACCGCATGTCCCATGAGACAAATACCTTGCTTTACGATAGCATATCCCCCAACCCAAAAATTTGAGTTCAAGAACAGCAAGAACTCCCTTCAAGGTTACATCACCAGGTGTCAAGCCTGTCCTACCCCTTACTTTATATGTTAAATGTTAAATATTGCATATTAGTCGCAATATATAAGACTGTAAATAAAGAAAACAATAATGGAAGCTTAAGAATTACTGCTTTCGGATGAACCACAGCATATACGAATAGGACAATTATACCTGCTTCGACGAAGCGATTCCCCCAACAAAAAAAGGTGGTTCAAGAACAGTTTTAAAGCACCGAGCTCCCTTCCAAAGCGAAATCCACCAGTTCCCTCAATGTTCGCCGTGTCTTTTATATTGTATTATATGTTAAAATGTATATTAATCGCAATTAAGTAAGTTGTAAATAAAATTTAAAACAATAATTAATGATTGGAAGAGTAGAGTGGAGATGAAGGGATTTAATTATTGGAATGTGGCGAGTAGAACAATAACCCGTGCTTTCGACTAAGCTATCCCCAAACCAAAAAATTGGTCAAGGAACAGTTTTTAAAGCAACTGAGCTCTCTTCAAGGGGACAAAACCAGGTGTCCAGCCTGTCCTTATCCCTCGTTCTTAATATGTAGTGTTAAATAATTGCATTATTAATCGCAATAAGAAGATGTAAATAAAGAAAAACATTAAGGGAAGGCAAAGAATGTACTGTCCTCTGATTGAAACCACCGCATATTAACATTTACAATTTAAGAACGAGGAAATAGATAGCTGAACCCTGGAAGAGAGATGTCGCCTTGAAGAACCCGGGCTTTAAAAACTTCTAAGCCCAACATTTTTGGTGGGGATAGCCAGTTGTAAAGGCACAGAGTAAATTATCTCATTCGCAACAGCAAGTGTTCAATATATCAATATATCTGATTTGTTTGCCGCCCTAATTTTAATTGTTTATGGTATCAGTACGCAGAGGGCTTCACTCCCATTTAAAAAATCACAGATATTACTTATAAAAAAAATAAATGGGAAATAAAAAAAAAAAACGTCTGTCTCCTTTAGGAAAAAAAGTTACAGCCGCTCAAAGTTGTTAATGTTTCTAATTTCTTATATAATGTTTTTTTTGTTTTTTAAATCCAGCAAATATACTTTTAAAAATAATAATGAAGCATTAAAAAAACCAAAAGCAAATGATTTAAGTCTTTAGAAAAAAAGTTACAGCCTTTCAAAGTTTAAAAATTTTCCATAGGCTGTATAAGAAAAATATGGCTCGGCTCATTTTAGGCATCCTAGTTCAGTTAGGATAAAGATTTTGAATATATATAGATTTTCCCTGTGCATATCAAAACATATCATAACTCTGAACAAGAGAATGAATGTGACCTAACCTGGATGAATCAAAAAATAAAGTCAATGGAGTCTTAACAATTGAGAGTTGAACTTTTTCCTAAAGAGATGCACGTTTATTTTTTGTTTATTCTTCATTATTATTTTTTTCTTGAGTATATCCTGTGATTTTTATTAAAAATATGGGTGAAGCCCCTCGCCACTATTATTACGCGCGTGACCTGACCACCTTAGCCTAACTTCGCTCCCGACTCTCCCCTAATGCACTTTTTGAATTTTTTTTTGTAAATCACGCCCTATAGTTCGTTCATAAGCACACAAAAAAATAAAGGTATTCTAAGATAAAAAGTTTATAAAGTTGAATAACCTGAGTTTAGCCTACTGTGAGGGTGAAGCGGACCACCATTGAGGTGTGACTCGGACCATCTGTTTAAAATCATCTTTACGTATAAATCAATTTATATTTTAATTTTTACTTAATATAAAATATTTATCATATAAAATTCGTATAAGTAAAAAATGTCAATAATGATTAATAAAATACAGAATAAAAATAAGGTGGTCGATTCACCCTCTCCGCCCAAAATTTTGACACTTTTTTGAATTTCGTTTTTTTATTAATTTCACTTTTTTAAAAATTTGTTTTAATATAAGTAATTTTTATTATATTTAAATTAATTATTACTAAAAAAAATGTTAATAATATACATTTTCTGAAAAAACAATGGTGGTCCCAGTCACCCCTCCATCAATTTTTATGGCGGGGTGAATCGACCAAGTAGGCCCCGTTTTTGCCACTAATACTTTTGGATCAAAATAATTACTGCCAGTTTAAAGCTAACATACTGGAGTGGATCCACTTGAAAAATAATAAAATCGATCCAACATTTGCGTCATTTTTAACAAGTTAAAAAAACTCACATTTTCAAAAATGAAATTCTAATGAAGGCCATTTTACCCTAATTATCTAACATTTTTTTAAAAAATAAAAAACTTTTAAAATTAAATATATCTAAATAAAACTATAGAGTTGAGAGAGCAGGTGTGATGCGAATTTTTTTTTTTTTTTTTTATTATTTTTATTTTATTAGAAAAAGATATTTGTTAAGTGGGCCGATGTTTAAGGCTTTACCACAATGTTATAAATATAATAAATGGTAATAAAATATGAGGACCTCTAAATGGATTTTAAAAAATTGGTAAATTATAAGAACAAATTACCTTTTATTGCTATGCAAAAACTAAAAAATATTTAACAATATTTTAATGAAATCTGTATTGAGCAAAGTAACAAATAAGTGCTCTCCTTTTTTTTCATTGTTTTGAATTTTTTATGTCACAGAGCTACTTTAAGATTGCTGCAAATTTGGCTAATAGATCACCTCTACGAATATTAAACATTTATATTTTGTAATGTATTCTAAATCTTACTAAATCTTCCTGTGGATTTTCTTCACCTCACCTTATAAGTTTTTGACCATCTAGATCTAATTGAGGAGATTTTACATTTACTCATCCATGTCAA
This sequence comes from Trachelipus rathkii, assembly GCA_015478945.1. Lineage (NCBI taxonomy): Eukaryota > Metazoa > Arthropoda > Malacostraca > Isopoda > Trachelipodidae > Trachelipus > Trachelipus rathkii. Next base: position 8,478 of record JABUQX010129967.1, read on the forward strand.
TTCTATTGTTCAGTACTTATCTTAATTCTTTCAAAATGGAGAACTTTTGATGTTTTGCAGATCAGAGAAAATTTCTTTATGTGAACTATGCCCAAAAAAAAAAATTTCAGTTTTAAATTTTCCTGTCAATTGAATATTGTATTGCATTTAATTTTTAAAAAAAATAATCATTTGTTATTGAAAATTCATAATGAAACGCATGTTAATCGGTCTTCCGTAAATATTTAATTCCCCAATGAACTGTAGCTATATTGTGAGTCTGGAATTTTATAGATGACTAAGCAATTATAATTCTACATTTAATGACAATTCTCTCAATTTTGGAGTAAATGGTTTTTTCTAACTGATTGACATATGTGTTTCCTTCTAAAAAAAATGTTTTGAATTTATTAACCTAACTTTAATTTTACAATGAAACGTTACACTCTTATGCTGTAAGTGACGAAAAAAATTTTATGCATTGATTTTTCTCATTAGCATTTTCTTTCTTAAATATCCAGACTTTCTGAAAAAGACAAAGAATTTTATTCCAGGCATTTAATGTTAATATAAACAAATAATGGACATAAAGTGAATTTGAATAGAAGGAAAGAAATGACCGCTAATAACCAGAGCAGGACATTTTCCAACAAATACTCTGGTATTATATAACGTATATATACCATTATATATAATATATAAATATATATATAATATATATATATAATTATTATATATATATAGTAATATAATATATATATATATATATATATATAATATATATAATATATATATATATAATAATATATATTAAAAAAATAAGATCCTACATACAAGCTTGATAAGTTTTTCCTAAATAAAAATATTAAAGAAAAGAATTGTATTTATTATTAACATACATCATCTATCCCCCACTTTTATGTTTAACTTTTATGTTATTTTTTAATTAAGGTATGAAAATATACCAACCTTTTTTAAAATTCCCAAATGAACATATCTCCCAAAGTGTTTAGAAGATTCCCCTAATTCGGGTAGAATCTCTCGCCATCCAAATAATCAAAGACCCTTAAACGTGTTTATATGTTAATAAAACAAATAATAGTTCATCTAACCGTAAATGAAAATAGAATTACTTCTCAGCGTGTTTATTAACACTTTTCAACCTCAGAAAATCAATTAGTACCAGAAAAGAAAAAAATTGATCATGAATACCAAAAAGGTTCGATGGGTTTAAATGCAGTTACTGTGACTTATTTAACAAATTCTTCATTTCGGGAAGGAGATTTTTCACGAGATCTAATTGACATTTCCAAAGACAAAGGGACGTACCCACGGTTATTTTTCGATGCCAATTGGCAGTCGACGGAGAAATTGCAGCCTCAACCTCCATGGGCAGCCTGTGAGGAAAACCTATGGGCATCTCAATTTTGGAAGCAGAATGGAGAGAATTCTTCTGAAGTTCTATTGTTTTATCCTTAGGTGGCATATCGTGCTCTTGAATTGGGCATATATCATAGTTCTTTGCTCGTGATGATCTGATAGGAATATTTTTCTGCCTAAAAAAAGATAACCATTGATAAGTTTAAGAAATATTCATTTAAGACCTTTAAGTCTATAAGGCACGACTATATTATTGTTTCTTTGAAGGCCTTTGCTGACAGCAAAGAAACCTCAGAATTACATGAAACCTCAATAAAGGAAGGGTCAAAATCAAGTTTAAATTTAGACCAAAAGCCTTTTTTTTCTAAGGCAATAAATTCAGAGTTTGGAAAAGTAGAGGAAGAGAGTGAGTCAGGTGAGAAGAAATGTCTTGTTCACATTTGAACAGGGAACAGTCAGAAGGTTCTCTTGAATTGGTATAAGCTACATCTATACAAAATAGAAAATTTCTTTTCCTTCGTCCTGTGATTTTCTTTTCCTACTGAATTAATCACTTGGGAAAATAAACACTAACATTCTCTTGTAATCATGAACTTTCAAGGTATAGAAATAGAATCATACTTTCAGAACAAGCTTTTAGGAAGCTAATAGGAGGTTCACAAACGTTCTTTCCTGTTTCAACTTAGTTCAAACTCATGTCCTATCACTTTCTGAATTCTAACACTAAATTATAAAACTTGACTGAAATAGTATTAAAAAATAATCATTTAAAATAAAGATGAGTGGAATATAAAGTAACTATTTTAACAGGATGGCATTTTTGTGATTTTTTGATTTTTAAAAAATCATTTAATTTTTTGATTTTTTGTATATTTTTTAATTTTTTCAGATTTCGTAACGTCACGCATATAAATTTGTAATCCTGCAATATATTTCGCTCCGAAAATATCAAAAAATCTAAAAATATCAAAAAAATCAAAAAAATCACAAATTGATTTTTTTTAAAAAAATCAAAAAAATCACCAAAAATGCCATCCCTGCAGTATTTTAGTATGGTTTTGAATAAGCCCACTACCCAGAAACTTCTCTCTTCCTCAACACTGGTTGCTTTTAATGTTTGCGTAGTTTTCTGATGTTTTCACTTCTTGGTCCATTAACATCGAACCATTTTAGTATTCATGATTTGACATTTGTTTGTGAATTTTGAATTAGGTTAGACTCTCCAAGCAACTCCTATATTCTTTTAATAATAATTTTTCCTTTCTGCATGATCGTTCAAATTCGGTTTCACTGCCTTCAAATGACAAACTAGCAATCATTTCTTCATCCTCTGATTCATGAGATTCTGTTTCAAAGCTTTGCTCAACACATTTTTTAATTCTTGCTTTTGAAGTAGTAGGAAAACTAGGAACAGCTCTGGGTGATTTATGTAGAAGCAAGAGAAGAGAAATGTATATAATTGATTTATTTACGTTTTCATTATTATTATATATAGCTTATATGCTAGTTAAGAAATTAGGAAGACTAGAGACTTTGTGCTTCACTAATCAAAGTTAATGTTAGTTTTATAAAATAAATTGTAGATTGGTTTGTTAAATACAATATAAATAGATCAAATTTATCTCTGTGACTTAATTGGTAAATGCTGAATTAAAATATACTTTGTATGGAGGATCATGTCTTTGGAAGCCTTTTACAACACTGAGTATGTCAAAGCTTCTTTTGGTGGTTGTGGCGTACTACAACTCTTTAACTGGGCTATGGGGATAGAATGTAAGAGTAACAGCTTGATTTTGCCTACTTCAAGAATATCATTCCAAAAGACTTGACATAATCGAATGGCAACAAAATTGGTCATACTCTTTAGTTTGACAGTAAAAACTGATTTAATAATAAATAAATAGTAAATTTGCCTCCTCCATATACAAACTTTTAAGATCTATTTCAATGGGTCGAAGAGTATCCTTAAGTTTAACAGTGTTTCATTGAGCGTCTGGTAATAATGTCTGTAGATCCAACCACTCCAAGAGCCTTGGGGATGCATTTCTTCACTTAAAAAACATTTCATTTACTTGGGTTTATATTTTTTCTTTATCTTTGGATTAAAGAAACTATTATTTGGTTAAATATTTTTTATAAATGATTTAAAAATAGTTTTTTGTAATCAATTAATTACTGGTTGTTTTAAACCCTAACATATAATGACTGAAGTTGATAATATTATTATTATATTATATATATATTATTAGATATTATTTATATTAGTAGTAGTAGTAGTAATAGTAGTAGTTAGTGATTGTTAATATCTGTCCGACAGAAATATGTGCAGACAAAAGCAGTTTCTCCATTGCCAGGAAGAAAAAGAGAGGAAAACCTGATGGAATTTCAATGATGATCAAAAGAATTTTCCCTCAACTTGCCACTCAGAAATCCTTTTTTCTAGAGATTACTTCCAATATTTTAAAGGTATTTTTTCCAATAGTTTGAAGTGATTCAATAATTAAAACAGGACTGCAGAGAAGGTAAATTTTTTAACGGTTCTATATTACCATCATTTTGAAAATATTTACTCCAGCTCCAGACCTTTTTAATTTCACTGACAATTAAAAAAATACGAAAAAATATTTTATTAAATTTTATTTGATTTTATTTTGACTTTTCATAATAATTTTTATTTTTTACCACGCACGTCGAGTCAAATCCCATAGGTCTCTTAAATGACTATTTGAAATTGTAACTTTGGGCGAAGGACGATGCATTTTTGTTGGCTCTGTTTGAGAGAGCTATCAAGCATGGGTTGAGAGAGCTTAATTTTAAGTTTATGTTGTATCTATGCATTGTAGTTGAGTTTGCAAGGGCGGTTGTATGGGGTGTTGAATATGTGAGACGATGTGTATGTGTGTGTATGAAGATGGATTAGTTGATGGTTGTCAAGGTAATTTTTTGAGGTGATTGTTAAAATACCTGAATGTTTGTTCGGTGATAGTAGAGGGAGAATGGTTCTAAAAATTATGCTGTAATGTATTGCTAGTTAGTGGTGATGAGGATTATAGATGATGTCTTGTGTGATTTTTAAAATTGTTGTGACAAGGTTTCGGTTTTGTAGGGTTTAACGTGTTGGAGTGAAATTGTGTGCCTAGTATGTCTAGGTGATCTTTAAGTGGAGGAACTAGTTTCTTCATGTAGGAACTGAATTGGGGTGGGTTAGTACAGCCGGTTATGATTCATAGAGCTAAGGTATGGCGTGTTTCGTTTGAGTTGACTATGGAAGAACACCATGCTAAGGGTATATAGTTTAGAGTGGATTTTATAAACTGTTGAGGTGAGAGTAGTTGTCTTGTTGAATTGTTTGGTAAGGGTACGTAAGATATTAATTTCTATTTGTGGTTTTTTAAAGTGAATGTGAATACCATAGATTGGAATTTGAGTTTAATTACCCTGTATGGAAATGGATTGATGTTTGTCTGGTGTGATTAGGCAATAAAAACACTTCAATAAAAAAAAAAAAAAAACTTCTACCACGCCCTGTTTTAATTTTTATTTAATTAAAAAAAAGATAATTAATAAAATTAAGTAAATTAACAATATATTAATACATACCTTTATAGGTTATATTTCATTGCAATAATGATCATTCCCTTGTGGCTACCAAGATAGGAAAGATCTGATTCTTAAATGCACTAAACATAATTACTTAATTATTAAGCTTTATATCAGGTAAACAATTTTAAAAGTATGAAAACACATATTCTTTTAAATATAACAAATAATATAAGTAGCCAAATAAAAAATTATTTCTAAGATAATGTTTGATAGAAATTGAGTGATTTGAATGATTAGCAATGACAATTCAACTTGTAGTGAAAACATTTTTTTTTCGTATTTCTCAGATAAGTCTTTCAAGTTATTTAATAGATTGCAGGTAAACCATTTTAAAAGCGCATTTTTCTCGAGATTGCGGGTCTTTGGAACATTGTATATGTGGATGCAGATCCTGGAAATTATGTGGTGTGTGTGTATATAATATATATATATATATAATATATATATATATATATATATATATATATATATATATATATATATATATATATAGTATATATATATATAATATAATATATATATATATATATATTATATAAATTATAATATATAGTATATATTAAAACGTATCTATTGAGTAGAAATTTATAGATTACAACCTAATACCAACGAGAATAGTTTTTAAGAATATAAATTACGACAGTAAACTGAATTGAGATAATGTTATGTATTAATGCAGTAAATATAATAAATGGAATTTATCCACCTATGGTGAAAGAAGAAACAACTTACTTGTTAAAAAGCTGAAACTTCTTATCCAAGTCCAAATTCGATTGAAATTTTATTTTTCAACACCGTGCTATCAATGTTAGTTTCACCGGCTTCTGCATAGGTAGATAATTCCCTAACAATCGGTATTGTCAGTATACGTATTTTCGATAAGAAGTTGAATGAATCCTTAAGCATTAGTTATTGAAGAAAAAAAAGCGTTACTATGCACTTAATTAAGAAAAATCACATTATATAAGGCCTTAGTGATTATAAGTTTAACACTTTTAAACTGTTAACACTTAATGCCAAATATTATAAGGGATTTTATATAAAAGATCCAACGTCTTTTCGAACGACAAAATTACTAAAGCTTTTTCATCACAGTTTCACATCAGCGACTTTGACAGTACAAGGTCGAAACGTAAAAAGCCTTATTTTGAAAATTATCCACCAGATCCAAACTGCCAGCTACTAAACTTCCTCAAAGGTTCCGTGTTCATGATCCATATTACAATATTAAAACACCCACTACCATCTCTTTAAAGAATTAAATATTAGTTATCAAGTGATTAATGGAATTTAAATTAGTTACTACTTATAACTGAGAACTATATTGAAAATCGCAAACTTCATAATATCGAAAATATTTTATAGCTTATTAATTCGCATCCAATTAATACACTGGGCGGGAGCGATGGCACGGATATAGTTAAAATGTACGTCAATTTAAAAAAAAAATATTATTTAAAAAACATAAATAGAATTGGTTAATATCAAGAAACTCATCGTATGAATCTCGATTCTATATACGAAATTACATTAAATTAATTATATAATCGAACTTGCTATCTATAGACGCTTCACTCATTGAGTGGATCGCAATGAATTGCATACCGCTTTGTAGTATGAAGGGAGAATCATTTAATTTCTATTCTGGTAGGATGTCTTATATGAAATGTTACTTCATTCTGAGATGATAAGGTTTGGTTAATTAGTTATTGTCTTCACCATTAGAAATTTGAAGCAAAAACTGTTCAAGATAATTGACTTACTCCACGTGTAAATTTATTGTTAATATATATATGCCTATATAGGTTGTCATTAAAAACCCACCCGTAATAACCAAAACACAGACGGAATCTCATGATATCTGATACTAACTATACATTCTCTCAGTAAATAAAGAATGAATTACATTTTTTAATAAAAATGCCCTCATATGACCCAAATATTATGGTAAATCGCTCTTATTGAGTCCGGAAACTGCCTTTAAATTCTACAGATCTCTCAAACTTCTTCACCCATTTTATCATATGAGTGGAGAAATGATAGAAGTCTGTCTCCCATTTCTCTCATACGAATTAATATCTCATTAACCACGAGTCCGGAAGTCTTCGAATATTCAGTAGATCGTTAAAGGTACTTGGATTAGTCTTCTAAATAGCGGGGAAAATTGTAGAATGGCTTAAATTAACATATACTTGAATTAAGCTATCGGTTTTTTAATAGAACAGTTAGGAGTGAGAGGCACTATATATATCTATTATCGAAGAGAAGTATATTTAATGGTTACTTACGAGATTGATAAGCATAATTAGACAATGTCTTGCCATGCCTTTGATAATAACTTAGAATATATATCACAAATTTTAATTTATATCGTTTCACAGTCTAGATAATTCTGTAAATAGAGACATATATTTTAACATCTCGAGCGTGTACTGTATGTTAAGTATATTTGGATCATTTCCATGTAGAATTTATATTGCGATAATTTAAATGTGATTAACAAACGTTTAATAAAAGAATTCTAAATATTTTTTTTTTTTTTTAAATTGAATGATTTTACTGTATTTTGATTTTAAATGCAATGTATCCTCTTATCAAATGAATTTATATTTATTGGATTAGCAAATTAAAAGAGCTTAAATTGTACGCCAATACCAATATAGTTTTAGGATTTTAGAATGCACCGTTATAATAAGGATAATTAGGTATGATTATTACGATTAGTTATATTTTTTTTAATTACTTGTTGTTTTTTCACTCTTAAAAAAAGATTTAAAATAATGCAAAGATATGTTTAAAAATTTTAAATAATTTTCTTTGAACATAAATGCGTTAGTATTGGGCTGACTCTGGTTACGCTTCGGACTCCGAAGCCTTGGAACTGATTTCAGAAAACGAAGCTGGAGCTCAGTTCCTGTGATTTTTTCTTTTAACTCCTTGGGGCGGAACGACGAGTCTTTTAGAGATATGGAGCATGGAACAGATTCTGAGAGCTCTAGAGATCGAAGCAAATGCTTGGAATATTTTTATTCAGCTTCAGACTAGAAATCGTTGCGGGATAATCTTCGTCGAGCAAAGCGGTGCTTTCTTCAAGAAAGTGCGCTAAACTCCTTGATTCTCCTACTGATAAATCTTTCTGGCCTCTTGCCAAACAACCTTTCTCTAACAACTTCTGTAAAATCTGTCTTTTCTCCTCTTATTCGATCTGTTGGTCTCTGTTGTCTTAATTCTTCAACGAAAGGAAAATCTCTTACGGCCTCCATTTTTTCTACTCAACTAAAGATTCTGGCAACTCCTCTCCTCCTTATTACTATTATCTACTAACTCTTATGCCTCGTCTCGTCGGTGCTCGTGCTTGTGTGCTAAATCTCTCATATCATCAGGTCTAACTTTTTCACATAATAAATTTTTTTAATGATTCATCCTCCACCTTTTAATTTATCTCCAGTTTTCTCGTTAACTTCAGGTGTCCCCTATTGAGTGATGCATAAAGCATCAACCTTCCGCCCCTTAATAGTCGCATTATACCAGTAATACTAATTGATAGATAGAGTGGTGTGCAATTTGGTGTCCTCAAATAAAAACTTCTTGCTTTGAAGAGAGCGAGGATACTTAGTGAACATCGGGTGGCCTTCGGAGAAACTAGTGGCCCAACAATATTCACATGTCCAGGTAGTTTACTCTATTTTGTATCTATTAAAACGCTTTCCCTGATTGAAAAGAATTTTCTTTCTGAGAGTGGTAAAGTGGTAAAATGAAAGAAGCTGAATTCATCGGTGCTCGTCAAAAAACGATAACTGAGAACTCAACACGATGCGCTTCTGAAAACAGTTTATTTTCCAGCCTTTTAGTTTCTATACGTATAACTTAATGAACTGTGTCTGAATTCTATAACTGCTCTACTATATTCTCTTACTGTGTACTTCTTCATAATAATATTTCTCGAAAACTTAAATTTCTCGGACTCTAAATGCTTTGATAGAATGTGGCGTAATAGCATAAACGCAATCATGCTTCGCAACCTGTTCGGTAAAAAAAAGTAGAAGCTCAGCTTCTAGATC
>JABUQX010129968.1:0-2500 GCA_015478945.1 Trachelipus rathkii
TGAATCTGAAGAGTTTGAGAGGATTGGTAGAGAGATTTGGCATGGTGTAAAAGGAGGGGTTTGAAAGTAAACGTAGATAAGAGTAAGGTTATGGTCAGAGTGAGTGACAGTCCTCGGTGTTAAGTTAGATGGTGAGTTAGAGTTTGGAGCAAACGGAACAGTTTAAATATTTAGGGTATGTGTTGATGAGAAGGGAACGTATGATGCAGAGTGTAATAGGGAAGTTGTGAAGTGGTAGGAAGGCTGCTGGTGCAATTAAATCATGTTGGTGAATGTAAAAGGGACTAAGTCTTGAGTGGGTTAGGGTCTTACGCTATGTTGTTACCTGCCACCTGTGTTATTGTATAGTAGTGAGACTATGGTCTGAATAAGAAGTATAGCTAAAGTTCAATGTTCAGATGGATAATCTTAGCATGTTAGGTGTGAGAAGAATTAATAAAATGAGTGATGAACGTGCTAGAGAGCTGTGTGGTGTGAAGAAAGGTAAATGAGAGAATAAATGATATTGTCTCAGATGGTTTGGTCATGTGGAGCGATGAATGATAGTCGGTTGGTTAAGCTAAGCGGATGTGCTAGTGGCGAGTGCTCGGAATCGATCGGCTGGGACCGAAGGAAAAGTGGGATTGAGTCAGTGAATGAATGTCTGAAGGGGAGAGAAATGAGTTTGGCAGAGGCGAGAAATGTGCATAATAGGTGAATGGCGGGTTTTTGTATGGGGGTATGGTTGTACCCACCTTGCTAAGGCGGATGAAACCTCTACATTGACACGATTTACCATAGGTGATCCGTCGCTGTCCCGTGAAGCTCTATAGGGTGGATTTCTCTCTGTCTGTGACGAGCTCTCTCTCACTAATTAATGGTACAGAGGTGGAGTAAGGCTGGGCTTTCTTGACTTTTACTATTCTTCACTGCTTTTCTTTTCGATGCATGACACGCACCTTGCTTCCCCCAGTCTTGGGGGAAAAAGAGGTAGATAAAAATAAGAAAGAAAGATATACTATACAGCAAAGGCAGGCAGCGGCTATTATTGGCGTTGTATTGTTGCTATGCGCGTTAAGGCGCGTTATATATGGCGCGCGTTGTTATTAGCAGGCAGCGCAGCAGCATATATGCTGTTACGCATATATACATATGCTATGCTACATATATGGCGTGGAGCAGTTAGCTAGTTGTTAGCAGCTATAAGGTATTATTATGCTATTATATATATATATTATTGGTTAGTTATAGCGTTATATATATATACATATATTACATATATATATATAAGGTTAAGATATGCATATTATTGTAATATACATATACATAAGTATATATACAAAAATATCTGAAAAATATCCAACCTTCTACAAAACAAATACCCTCATACATTAAACAAATAACACACACCTAACCAAAATTTATTTAAGTAGTGAAACTTACAAACCAAATAATATGTTCAAATACTCATCCAATTCTCGTGAAATAGCACCGTCTTCAGAATTCGAATCCTCTTCCAATATCATCCTTGTCCAAGACATTGGTGAAATGATTAAGAACGGAGGCAAAGATAAGATGATTACTGATTTTGGGAAGTTGTGTAAAGCAAACGTTTATGGAGGGTGCTAGTTCCGAGGATTGAGGAGAACATAATAGTACCTCTATATGCGATATGGAGATAAGGGAAACTGTAGGAATTAAAGGAGAATTAGTTTATTGAATGTTGTGGGGAAGATATATGCTTTACGGAATTTTGTTTGAAAGAGCGTTGAGTGACTGAAGACCTGATTGAAAAGAACAAGGTGCGTTTAGGAGTTGTAGAGATGTGGATCAAATCTTTACACTGCGTGAAACAAGTGATTGAGAAAATGAGGAGAAGAAAAACAAAATGTATTTAGGTTTTATGGATTTGCAACAGGCGTTTGATAGGATTAATAGGGAAGCTCTATGGCAGGTGTTAGTGATATGGTGTTGGTGGTTGGCTTTGAATAGAATCAAAAGTGAAGCGTGTGTTGGAAGCATGTATCGAGTGATTGGTTTAACAATATTAATAGTGCAGGATATGTTATGTCTCCTTAGTTATTCAATTTGTATATGGATGGGGTTAAGTGAAAGAATTAGAGGTGTAAGTGGCAGGGAATGTTAGAATGTGATGGAGAATGGAAGAGAAAGTGGAGGGTGCCCTACCATTATATGCGGGATGATTTGGTTTGCGGGTGAAACTGAAAGCAGAAAGTTTGAGAGGATCGGTAGAGAGATTTAGCAGGGTGTGTAAAAAGGAGGCTTGGAAGTAAACGTAGATTAGGAAGTAAGGTTATGGTTGTGAGTGAGGACAGTCCTCGGTGAAGGCGTTAGATGGTGAGCAGCTGGAAGAAGAGTCTGAGTTTAAATATTAGATATATTTTTTTTATGAAAAAGATGGTGCAGATTGTAGTAGGAGAGTTGGGTGAATGGCAGGAAAGTGGCTGGCTGCAATTAAATTGTAGGTGGATCATGGATGTAAAGGGACTAAGTCTTGAGT
>JABUQX010129968.1:7500-22500 GCA_015478945.1 Trachelipus rathkii
ATAAGTATTAAAAGTGTGAGTGGACATAAATTTCTTTACACTCGTGTGCAGATATAGGGACAAACATTTCTAAATTAATGTTTCCCAGATAAAGTAGAAGTTTCTGAAATTCCTTGAAAATGAGGTACATTTGAAATGTAATATGCATTTAACCATGACACCTGTCTCTATTTTTTCTAATGAAATAAAAGACCTGATTATGTCAGTAAAGTGATGATTTCTCAGTTGCTTCTTTTGATGAATCTTCGAAATAAGATCATTCAAAAAGTGAATAAAATGGACATATTTGAAGTGTTTCTTGATGCTCAATAGAAGTAGGGGTGGCACTGAGTATTTCAATAGTGTTTTTTGGGTAGAGCCACAGCAAAAGACCTTCTAGACAATCTCATTGCAGGAATAAAACCATTACTGCGTAAGAACATTCTCCAAGTTTTAATTCACGTTCAATAGGGCCATTTGACTTTCGTAAGACAACAAAAAATCGCTCTTTTGCTTTCAATCGATCTAGTTATTAATTTATTTCATTAGAAATTTAGTTTATTATTCATGAGCAACAAAAAAAATAATGCATAAATTAAATAAATTTAATTTGAATTTTATGTCCCGAAAAATTTATTATATTTTCAATGATTCACCAGCCTGCCGTGGTTGTTCATTGAAGCTACTGCAAAATCTGCTTTTTCCTTTTAAAAACACGTGTGGCTTCTATTACACAGAGTTTTTAAGTATTTTAAGTAGCAATTACGATCAATGTGGCCATCGTCAAATAACTAGAAATCAATCCATTACAGAATGTTTTTTTTATATTGAAAGATGTATTTCTAAAATGCAAAACTGGTTTTTTAAAATGCTTTCCTTAGAATGTAAACCTATTTACAAAATCTGAAACAAGTCAGGCCCACTTAATCCATTCCTGTTCTGCATGAGATTTTACAATGTTCACACTAGAAATATTATGGAAAGATTTCTTAAGTCCAATAGTAAAATGCCTGCTGCCAACAACTGAGTTGCAATAGATTTACAATGACAAAGACAATTGCATGTAAAGGTATTGAATCTTGGGTTTCAGACAAAAAAAACTTTCTCAATGACATTAGATTTACATAACAAACTTGAATGCCAGACTCTGTGCAAATCAAAATGATGTAGAAAAGAGATGTGGTTATGTCTCTTAAAGGCTGTCGTCCAAGGCTCTCATCATGATCCTAGTATACTTTTCATCAACAAGAACAGTGAAAACAAAGTATTTGATTACGTTAGAAAGGCTGTATTACCAATAACTGAATCACAGATTCTGATGCTTTCTAGGAAGCAAAAGCACAATACACTCTACTTTTCAGTGAAGCTCTATTTTAATTTGTAATTAAAATTTTAAACACTTTGATATACATTGTCCCTCTAAGAGACTTGATGAGTTTTTCTTCATGGTACCCGTGAATCAATGCTATGCTGAATTGTAAGTAAATTAATAAAATGAGATTCTGATATTTTCGTAATGAAAATGCGAATATGTAGTGGTGAGTGCCTCTTTTCTGTAACAAAAGTACCAAAGTGGAGGAACGAAAAAGCAGTAATAGTCTGATTTCTCAAAAAGAATAGGCACAATTATAATATCCTAAGGAAAGTATTCCCATAAAGTTCTATCACCAAAAAATGCTGACGTAAAATGCAAGAGCTGCTCATAGATAAGTGAAGCCAATTATCTCAGTGAGTCAAAAACAGAAACCAAAAAGAAGAAGAGAATGTGTATACATTGAAACAAGAAAATAATTATCCATACAGATCTATAACCTTGAAGAGCAGAGAAAGATGTGAAAACTGCTTTGACAAAAGAAGACTATAAAATCAAAAATTCAGATTTAGGTACAGTGCTATCCTAAATTTCCATTTTAAATCCCTAGATCACAGTAGACGTTGCCCAAATTAGGCTATTAATGTTTTTAATTTATTTTCTTTTGTATAAATAAAACTGTGTTTACTTTTTAAATAAAAGAAGAGTGCGTTGGATGGTTATGAGGAAGGTATAGGCTGATAGATCACACTTTTTAAAATTTAACCAAGATGGCATTTGTACCAAATTTTCTAAAGTAAATCAACACTTAATATGAGCCGAGTAATAGCTGCAAATAATACATTTATCAGATATTTTATAATACAATAACTCAAAATCACCGGTCAGAAAATTCAGATTTAACGTATCTGGAGAAAACGCAATGGAAATTCAAAAATTTTAGTGTGGAACCTGCTTCTGTTATTCCGTTTTTATCACTCCTTTCTCAATACCCCAATGCATTTCTGTGCCCCTAAGATTGTCCATCTGGCAGACATTGTAAATTCCCTGATCTATACCTCTATTCTACACGATAGTTTCACTACTATACTCTAAATTAACACAGGTAACACATCCCTCTGCAAAACGGTGGCACTTCACCAAAACTTAGTCCCTTTGTATCCACCATGATTTAATTGCACCAGCTACCTTCCTACCATTCACATCTTTCCTACTGCACTCTGCATCTTTCATTCCCTTTTCATCTAGCATATATCCTAAATAATTAAACTCGGATTCTTTTTCGTCAATTCGTCACCTTCATCCAAACATATAATTTCAGCCACCGCGATTCTCTCACCCACTACCAAATAGACCTCACTCTTTTACTCACATTTATTTTCAAACCCCTCCTTTTACACATCCTACCTAACCCCTCTACTAGTTAGTTCTCTCAAACTCTTCAGATTCGTCACACAAAACAAAATCATCAGCGTACAATAAGCAGGGCACCTCCCACTCTCTTCCATTCTCCATCAGTCTAACACCTTCCTCTACCACCTCTACCTCTAATTCTTTCATCAACCCACCCATATACAAATTAAATAGGCAAGGGGATAGAACACATCCCTGCCTCACTCCACTATTAATATTAAACCATTCACTTTCAAATCTATTTATTCTTACACACGTTTCACTATCGTAATAAATACTTTCAATTCTATTCAAAAGCCTACCACCACATATCACTAACACCTGCCACATAGCTTCCCTATTAATCCTGTCAATGCCTGTTGCAAATCCATAAAACCTAAATACAGTGTATTATTCATCTCTTATTTTCTCAGTCATTTGTTTCAATGTGAAAATTTGATTTACATATCCTCTACCACTTCAAATACACATTGTTCTTTGCTAATCAGTCCCTCAGTCACTTGAAGCAACTCTTTCAACCAAAATACCATCATATATCTTCCCTACAACACTCAATAAACTAATTCCCATACAGTTCCCCTTATCCCCTTACTCTTATGTAAGGGTACTATTACTGCTCTCCTCCAACCCTCCCGAGCTCTACCCTCCATAAACGCTCTAATACACAACTTTCATTTCCAGTCATTCACATTCTCGCCTCCATTCTTGGTCATTTCACCAGTAGTTCCATCTATACCCGCAGATTTACCGTTCTTGAACTTTCTCACTCTACCTATTACCTCCTCCCTACTAATTGACTCATCCCCAGAATACTTATTTCTTCTTACATCATCAAACCCACACACATTCACTATCACCTCTTCATTACTGTTAATGTTATGCATATTTTCGAAGCATTTCCTCCACACTTCCCTCGCATCCATTTCATCAGTCACGAAAGTACCATCCCTCTTCAATATTCTATGAAGATTCCCCTTACTCTCTTTCTTAACCTTCCAGAAGAGCTTTATATTCCCTTGTAAGTCCCCATTCATCCTTATTCTGAGCTGTTCATTTACATCTTTTTTTTTCCCTTCTGTGTATGAAATTATTAGTTTTCCATTTTTCCTTATATATTTCCATACACCTTTCATTTGAGACCTCATCATTGGCTTTTATTACATTCAACCACGCCTCTTTTTGTTCTTTTAACCGCTTGTATCTCCCCTTAATTCCACCACTTACGATTGACATTCTTAATTCCTACTTTAGCACATCCACATTCTTCTCTTGGACTACCAACAAAGGCTTCCTTCATTTGCTTCCAGATTTGTTCAGTTTCACCTTGTTCACATTCAAGTAATTTATTTTCAAGCTCTCTCACATACCTTTCCTTATAACCTTGTTCACTTAAATTCTCGCCACTTTCCCCCCTTTTCCCCCTCTCCCCTTTTTCCCCTCTCCATCATTTTGAAATTAAGCAGCTCCGACTGACTTCAGTTATTAGTTATTATTTCATCTCCATTTACATATGATATCATTAATTCTCTAAGTTATAAAATTTTGTTATTATAATAAGATTGGATGCTAGTGACACCTTTATGTTGATTTACAATTTAAAGCAAGCAACAACACAAAACATTTTTTATTAAATTATTCAGACGCAACTTCAGAACACTCAAGCTAACAAATTTCTGGGCCTGACCTGTAATGGTGGCGAGGTACCTCTAGGTCGCTCGCTTCTTATAGGATCGAAAGGGGGAGGGGCGACAGTACAGTATATATATATATATATATATATATATATATATATATATATATATATATATATATATATATATATATATATATATATAAGGTGCTATAAGTAAGATATAGAGTAGCAGCATATTACTATGCTACATATATATGTTATTGTTGGTTATACCGGTATTATAAGTTACATATATGGTTATTGCTATATGTATATGCGTATATGCATATATATGTTGCTATATATATATATATACAGTTATTACTATTGCTGCTGGTTATAAGTTGTTATATTAAGGTTACCAATTTTAGGCAGACAAAACAATAATGTTCAGGTCAAGTTATTAAGTATATATATATACATATGCTGCATATGTTGGCTATACAGGCATGTTATAATATATGGCTATTGGTTACATGTATTACAAGTACAAATATATATATATATACATATGCTATATTGGTTGGCTATAGTACACAATTAGTTAATATTAGATATATATATATATATATATATATATATATATATATATATATATATATATATATATATATATATATATTTGGGAATTGCTTGCTGCTAGTTAGTCTTGTAAACAAGTTTGTGTAGCATATAGATCTAATAACTTTGAAAAAATTAACACAATGTAAAATATCATTAAAGATTCCTTTTGTGACTTCTCACTCATTAAGAGATTTTAAAAGCTTCTCGTTTGGGAAAGGGTTGTAAAAATTGCTTACGTTTCAGGAATGACAAAAATGTATTTAGATGTCAAGCCATATTTTGAAATGGTTTAATGTATTTAGAATTTCCACTCATTCTCCGAAGAGTAATCATATCTTAAACCAACTAGGCTAACATATTTTTTGCATATGATGTAAGTTGTATCAAACACTATTGAGTTTCAATACAACCAGCTATTTATATTATGCAGCTCTTTATCTTTATTTTGCATTGTTATCCTTTATACGCTGTAGATCTCAGAACAGTTTTTTTTTTATTATTCCTCCTCTTCCTTGATATATTGTGTATATATTTTTTCGGTAGAACAACATTTAATTTAACTAAGAAATTCTAAGAATGAAATATCCTATGAAGGAAGTCATATAATTTCATAGCTTTTTAATAACCTGAGAGTTCAACAAGAATTATTAGATAAGCATGTCTTATTTTGGATAATAATTAACATATCTTTTTAGTAGCAAAAATATCCCCTCTTGACTCTGACTCAAATTCTCTCTTAGAAAACCTTGTAAATCTTTTTATTTCAAACACTTGACTCTTACCTTAGGGATTTTTTTAGTGTGATGGCGACTCTGTTGTTGTTCTAGTGATTTAAAACTGATTAGTAACTTTATTGCATTTTTAATGTCTTACATTGTGTATTTAATACCTAAATCACTTAAATTTTCAAGACTTATTTAGTAAATGTACTTTCAATAAAAGAGTAGAAAAGGGAGCATGTTAGCATTATTTCTTAGAAGATTCTTTGTACTTAGAATTTGAATAAACGTAAAAAAATTTATATATAAGAATTTTAAGCCTGATGTTAAGAAACACAGTATAATTTATATCTAGATTTATTATTATTATTATTATTATTATTATTATTATTATTATTATTATTATTATTATTAATATTATTATTATTATTATTTAGGGACATAACTGAGTTATGTAGAGATTCATGTCTAAAGTTATGCATGAAAGTGCAGCACTTGTCCCACTATAAATAATAGATCCCAGAAGAGATAGTGCTAAATCTGTTTATGATTCTCTGCAACCCTGAAATTCGACCATGATAAATGTGAAGCAAGTTTATATAGATAATGCTCAGTGGTAAGTGAATCATTTTTTCTTAGTGTCGTTTAGATTATAAAAAAATATTTCAGCAGGAGATTTCATTCCACAGCATATTGGGATGTACAACTATTTAGAAACTTGGGTTCTTCTTGGTAAATGTATCACAGCTGCGTCCAGATAGCGTACTTTGAAGCTGGCAAATCCTGTTTGGTGTTTCTGAGTCATTCAACACAGACAGAACAGTTACAACATAAAATTCATTTCCCCACGGATCCCTCTAGACTGAAGATTGTGTCAAAACTTACACTGAAAACAAGAATAGTTTAGTAGAATAACATGGGGCAAGTCCAAAGGAAAGCCCTCCCCCCCCATACCCTCCTCTCATACCCTTAAGTGCGAGCTGGTCACAACCAAAACCTATCTTTGAGCTTCACACACCTCGACAGACCCCCACTGTGGTAACTCCACCACAGTGTCAGGATTTATTCCCTTGGCCCGGCCCACAACCATTACCCCCTCACAAAACCCCACCATTCACTCCTCTTATGCATAATTTTTTTCGCTTGTGCTAAATTCATATTCCTTTCCTTCAGACACTCTTTTACTGGCTCAATCCACTTTTTCCTCAGCCTCAGCAGTTGCTTCCCAACACACTTCGTACAATACAATCGCTTAACAAATTGACTACCATCCAACCTTTCCAAATGACCAAACTACTTTAAAAAACTCATTTGTTTCATTTACTACTTCAAGCCACACCACTACCTTATACGTTCATTCTTCATTCTATCAATTCTTCTCACACTTAACACGCCCCTAAGACCCTAAGATTATTCATCTGAACAGGCTGTACCTTAGATCTATAGCCTTTATTCCACACCATAGTTTCACTATTATACATTAACACCAGTAACAACATACCCTTATGCAGAACCCTAGCACACTTAAGACTTTGTGCCCTTGGCATTCACCAAAGATATAGTTGCACAAGTCACCTTCCTGCCACTCATAACTTTCATACCATACTCATCATCATCCGTTCCCTTTTCATCCAGCATAAAGCTTAAATATTTAAGCACTGATACTTGTTAGATTTGACTACCATCCATGATTTTATGCTGCAGACATTTTTCACCCACCACCATCATCGTAGATTTACTTTCACAGCCCCTCCTTTTATACACCCTACCAAACCCCTCTACCAGTTCCTTTATTATTTTCTGGTCCACTGCACAAAACAAAATCATTTGTATACACTAAGCAGGGCCCCCTCCACTCTCTTCCATTCTCTATTAGTCTAACACCTTTCCCTACGACTCGTACCTCTAATTCTTTCATCACTCCATCCATATAGAAATTTAATAGATAAGGAGACGTCACATCCCTGTCTCACTCCACTATTAATATTTAATCATTCACCTTCCAATCCATTTATTCTTACACATGCTTCATACAATAACCTTTTTAGCCACATGGTCTATGAAGCCTACCACCAATAGAGTGGGCTGAAAAAATAAAAAATTTTAAAAAATAAATTTCCACCCATCCTAGTACTTGGCTTTTGATGTAAAAAACACAATTATGAAGAAAAAATTCAGTGGTTACTATTTTTCGTCGACCCATTTGACTTTATGTTCAAGACATTCAAAATTATGAATTTTGCTCTCCTTAAAAATACAAAAATGACTATAACTTTTTTACTAAATGCGTTACAAATAAATTTTTTATATCAAAAAGATGCGAAATTGAATTTTATACAATTTTTGTGGTATAACATTTTTTCATAAAATTTATATTTTTAAAGTTATTTAATAATAATATATAATTAAATGGTAATAATTCAGTAACAAGTAGCCGTCAAATCTTGGGAAAAAAACTTTTTTTTTTTTTAATTAAATGGTAATAATTTATAGGGAATAAGAATATGTGTAGTATTAGTTGGTTATGATCGTGGAGGTGTAAGAATTCAACTTAAATGTTATTATCTAAAAACTAGAATTTGAAGTAACTTTTTGAAACCAAATTCTTCATCAATTTCCTAGATCTAATTTTATTCCTAATTAATGAGTCCATCTCTACGATCATGACCAACTGCTGCTGAAGAAGCCTCTGTAATCAGTTTTATATGTCTTTCTACATTCTGACTATGGCACTCATGTCCTAATTCTAATGGATTTTGAATAAAATTTTCAATATCATTTCCACTTAGTCCTCTTAAAATGGGTAGTATTGTTTTCCATTGTAGAATTGGTGTAATTTTATGATAACATGATGCCTTGAAGTTAATGTTTAGCTTCAAAAATATTCTCACTTCTTTATTCATATATGGGTATTCACTTTCATTATCACAGGCTTCATTTTCATCATCACTTTCAACTATTCCTTCTGCCAAATCATCATCTTCATAATCAAAACGAGGATACCCCTGTGCTTCATATATAAAATTTATTTAGGTCTCCTTCAACCAGTTCATCCTCATCAGCCAACATTGCAATTAAATTCTTTTCCCATGAGCAAGTAACTTGTAACTGTTGTTTTCTAAAGTTAGAGAAATTTCTGGAAATTTATTGATTTTTTGAATCAAGTAAAATAAGTTTTTTGTTCCTTCAGTAAAGTTTTTTTAATTTTTATATGAAATCCGCTAGGAAAGTAAACAGTTACCATGAATTCTGAAATAAGTTTTAAAATCTTGGAGGCTTTTAAAACTGAGACATAGAAACGGAGAATTCTATAAGCCAGTGTAAGTCAACGGGAATGATTTAATGGGCCAACTTCTATCAACGCTAGATCATCATCTATATCACCAGTAATCACACCACAGCAAATGCGATATGCAAAGTATTGATCGATAGATAAGTTATCTATAGTTTGATTGTCCAAGTGACAGTCCAACATGACAAATCCAGCATATGGTATGGGCTTAAACTTAACAACTTCCCACTCAGATACATTTCCATTCAATTTCGAGCCTATGGGTCCAGCAAATTTATCAGGCCCTTTCGTTGTACCATCTAGTTTCATGAAAACGTGTCTTAATGGGAGCTCATTGAGATGCAAAAGGCAAATATCCCATTGCAATGGTTCACCAAGAAACAATTCTAAATATCTAATTGAGCCATTTAAATGACCTGTATTCACATTTTTTTTTCTAGCTCTGTGCCTTTAACCTGCATGAAAATTCCATGAGCTATGTCAATTCCTTTACTGTTCTTTAGCGTGAAGTGATTGAGGTAAAAGCCATCTGAAATAAATTTAAGAAATGGTGATCAACAAATTACTAAAGTAACATTTTTGCTATTAACATTTACTAATTTATATCAATATACTTTCATATGTAACATACATACTTAGAATCAAGATTATACAAATTTTAAATTACCAGGTTCACCAGTGATAATGTAATGCTCTTCCAGTATTGTAGATGTGTAATATTTTCCATTTCAATATTTTGAAGAGTTGCGTCTTTTCTGCCATCAAAACCTATTCCAGCTACTTTTTCGAACATGATTTCTTCTCCTTTCTGACGTTCTGATCTCAATTTATTTCTGTAAAGTTAAAATAAATCGTATATAAATTAGAGCACAGGAAAACTAATTTAATCAATTGAAATTGATATTTAAATATTAATTTATAAAACATTTATTTGAAAAGCTTAGTACTTACTTATCAATAACATTTTAGATTTTATCACTGGTTATGATTCCAAAATCTACCAATGCAGCAGAAGCAACAGCTGCCCCAACTCTATCACTTATTTGGTACCTGAAAAATATTTATTATATATTATACACTTAATTAATTTAGTTGTAATAGTTGCAAGTTACAAAAAGTAATTAACGAGTGAATATTGTTTCAAAATACTTTATACATACAAACTACACTTTTAAACTCTTAAATTTACCTGTCGCAGACTTCAGCTAATGTTTGCAGTTTTGCTCTATTTTGTTCATTTGTATCATCTCCAATGTAATCAGGATCTGGATCATTATCACTTGATAATATTTCACTCATTCCAGCATCAGATTGCTGTCTCTCTTCGGGTTCTTGAAAAGAGCAACTTGGTTTTGACTTTGATTTATCAAATTTTTGAACCTTACTTGCTCTCTCATTTTCTTGAATGATTCTAGATTTGAATTTTGCTTCAGAAGGTGTTACAGGGACCGGTTGCAAAGTGCAGTAGCCATATCTGTTTGTTTTTTGATCCTGAAATATATTTAAATTCTTTAAAATTTGGATATTATATTTCTATAACATAGGAATTTATTTTTTCAGCTTTTACAAAATTTATGGCCTACCTATCAAAAAACATAAAAGCTTATAAAATTTAGAATGTAAAATATAAATGTAAAGTTTAAGAAATTTGTAAAGTAATATAGGTACCTCATAAAACTTATAATCCTCTTCTGCCGTTTTCAACAAATACTTTTTTTCCATTATTGCTAGCTTTTTATAATCTTCTTGATATATATCAAATAGTTTGTTTGAAGTATCTGCAAACTTTGATGCGTCCAATTTAAATTTGGGACCTCGTTTTTTGTTATAATTCACAAGTCGGTAAAATTGTTTTATATGATTTTTTAATCTCTTTTGAATAGCTGGTGAAGATATAGGATAAACATTGTATTTTACCCATAAATTAAGTAGTTCTTCAGTTACTTCCCTTAAAACACTTTCTTTTCTGTAATCTTCAAAATAGAGGCATCTCTTAATTACTTGCTTTAAAGTTGGAAGTCTTCCTGATGGAAATTCTTTTGATGGCTTATAACATTCATCAATAAGATATTTATTTGTAGATTTTCTTGTAGTCATAGCTCAAAATTTAGGTATTTACTAAGATTAACTGGTATATAAATAGATAAGTAGGTATTAGGTAAGTTACATTTCTGAAAATTTTGATAAGAATGTAATAAAAATGGAAAAATATATATATATTTCTGTAAATAACTTTTAAAATAAAAGTTTTTTGAAAAAGTCTGATATCACAATAAATGCCTAAAATTAAATTCTGCATCCTTTGGTGTATGTTTGAATCATGATTAGAACAAAAGTTATGGTCATTTTTATACATATGACATGAACAAATTTCGGATTTTTTGAATAATAAGACTTAACATGAGGTGAGTCGACTAAAAATGGTGACCACAAATTTTTTTATTCAGAAATGTTGTTTTGCATCAAAAGCCAGGTACTAGGCTGGGTGGTTTTTTGTTTGAGGATTTTCAGCCCACCCTAATCATCAACTCCATATACCATTAACACCTACCCCAGAGGTTCCCCATTAAGCCTTTCATACACACACACATCCTTTATAAAAAGCATATATCAACTACAAGAAAGCAAACTGGCAAGCTTACACAGACCTTATGGAACAAGAACTACAATCCTTCCAAACAACTTGCTACCCATCTCTCAACAAAACAATACACCACATCAACAAAATAACTACAAAAGCATCGAAAAAATGCATTCTACATGGCTACCGTAAGCAATTCAACCCCAGGTTTCACCTGAAATAGACACCCTAATAAAACAAAGAAATTCCCTCCCGCAAAATAGTCAACCAAATGAAGAACAACTAAACCCAGTCACCGACCTTACCAACAGAATAAATAACTAAAACAATTCAAAATAAGAATAAGAACTGCCAACAATACACTCAAACACTAAACCATAAGACCAATACACAATAAAAAATTTTGCACAGTTAAAAAAATCCTTACATCATCACACTCTCACCCCCCCCCCCCCAAAGCCCACGATGCTTTATATAATATTTAAAAAAAAAATTTAAATAATAAATTATAATAAGTTATATTATATATATATATATATATATTATATTATATTATATATATAGGGAAAGTGTCATGTTCCCGTTTTGATAGTATTATAGTATAGTATGATAGTATATATAATATATATTATAAATATAGTACTATAGGTATATATCAGGTATATATATATATATATTAATATATATATATATATATATATATATATATATATATATTAATATATATATATATATATATATATATATATATATATATATATACGCTCTGCTACCACTGATAAAAAAGTGATAACAGAGAATAGCGAAAGACACTCACCTACTTTTTGGTAGAATCCCAGAGACTCAATTCCAAGGGACAGCCAACGAAAAACAATACTTCTTCGAACAAATAAACAGTACTTGTTTATAATAGTTACAGATGTGTAACTACGTTTTTGTTAATTAATAATAAGCTTAATCATTTAGTTAATATGGTGTGTTATGTACATAAAGCCCAGTTCCCAGAAATTTCTGAGGGTCGGGCTTTGTTAATTCTTTTCGAATTGTTTACTCTCTGATCCAATGAACATCCAAATCTAACGACTAACCCTTGGAATTACTATTAACGTCTACCGTACCCTTGTTCCAAATCCTAAACCTCAATCAACCCTTATCATCGATAACTACTTAACACTTTATTCTTTCATATAAATTTAGTGTTTAATCACTGGAACAAAAGAAAGAAAGAAATTAAAAACACATAAACACTTTCACTAAAGAGACACAAATAAATATCAAACACTGCAATCCTCTTCTTAATCCATCCAATTCCATCCACAGACTCATGCTGCAAACTTCTTCTTCTTCATCTTCTTCCTTTTCTTCTTCTGCCAAGAAACATTCACCCTTAAAAGAAAAGAAAAGAATCACAAAAAAACTCATCAACATTTTTATTACCTTTCTCTCCCTCCTCTTTCTCTCACTCTGTTCGCCACTTCAAACACCAACCACACCAATCACAAACAAACAAACCATCACAACAACCCAACAACGAACAACACCAAAAACAACATAAAAAGTCAAAAAAACAAACCCCCTCACACATGTGCCTACTCACCCAGTTTCTCCAGTTCCAGATCCTTTCTTTCAGTCTTCCTATTCCAATTGCCTCAACCTATTCTTCCTCTTTTTCACCTCCTCCACCACATCCCTACTCTTAAATTCACTTGACCAACTTCCATCACTCACAACTAGCTCTCCCTTCTTGTCACGCTCTTCCATTCCACAATTCTCCGACGTTTCTCCCATATGTCCTTCCCTTTCACCACCATCGGTCTCACCACCATCCCCAGTATCACATATTTGTACTATCTCTTCATACTCTTTCCTCATCCTCAGTCTATCACTTTCCACCTCTTCCACCTCAGACAATGACTCCTCACTACTCGTATTAGTCCCAACAGATATCCCTCTTCCCATTCCCATCCATGCTTTTGCCTCACTTTCTTTCACGTAATTCACCAACCTCTTTCCTCTACCAATTCCTACTCTATTCATATCCACATTACCCACCGGATACACCCTTTTTTCCGCACTATTACTATCATCCACCGAACACAACTTCTTCACCCCTTCGCTTTCTGTTACCCTATACACATCACAAGATCTCCACAAATGTTTTTCCGAATAACAAAAATCACACCTCTTTAGATTCCCGAATCTATCCCACCTCCTCCGATAACCCACATCAGTCATACCAGATTCCATGTCTCTCTCACCTGTTACAGTTGCTACCTCATTTCTCTCCGCCACATACACCTTGTTTTTCTCACGTTCTACATTCCCCCTCACATCCTCCTTCCGCTGCTCTCGATTCTCACCACTCGAACACTCTTTATCCTTTCTATCATTCAAGGCATTCTTGGGACACAAATACGCAAAGTGATATTCTGACCGACAGATTATACACTTCCTTACATTCCCAAAAGCATCTCTAGCATTCAGCTTTTTTCCATCTTTCCACTCACCTCTCACACCGTAACTGAGCCCACCCCCTCTTGCACCCCCTTGGTTACTTCCGTACCACACCCCGCTTCCCTCTACTACTTCATCATTCACCTTCGCAACATTACCCCTTCCAAACCCTTCACAAATGTTCACCAAGGCATCCTTAAAAATTTTAAACTCCCACACATCCTTACCACAATACGCCAAGACCATTTGCTTCTGATTATCATCAATATTCGCTCCTTCCAGCAAGTGCACACATTTCATATCTACCCCTAGATCCACCTTCCCCACTACCTTACATTTCTCCTCCACCAACTCATACCTATTCACATACTCCCTGATAGACTCACCAGTTTTCCGCTTTATGTAAAAAAACTCACATAGCCTATCGTATCTGTCTCTCTGCTTTTCTTTGGCATACTTCTCATCTAACCTTTTCACAATAACTTCCACACCCTCTTTCTTTCCCAACGACCTCCACTCCACCTTACTCACACACTCGAAAGCCTTTCTCCCTAAACTCAACAAAACCACACCAGCCGGTTTCTCGTGGTCCTCACCATACACATCATACCAGACATCCAACTGTTCCTTCCATACTTCATATTCCTCTGTATCCATTTCACCAGTAAACTTTGGACACCCACACCTACCACCTCTCTCAACCACAACTACCTTCTTATCACCATCACCACCACTTCCTTCACCCTTAACCATGACAAACCAATAACCTAATACACCAATGCGCAGCTATACAACCCCAGAGGTACGTTCTCTCGGAACTACGCTCTGCTACCACTGATTAAAAAGTGATAACAGAGAATAGCGAAAGACACTCACCTACTTTTTGGTAGAATCCCAGAGACTCAATTCCAAGGGACAGCCAACGAAAAACAATACTTCTTCGAACAAATAAACAGTACTTGTTTATAATAGTTACCGATGTGTAACTACGTTTTTGTTAATTAATAATAAGCT
>JABUQX010129968.1:25000-27703 GCA_015478945.1 Trachelipus rathkii
ATATATATATATATATATATATATAATATTATACGTAATATATATTAATATATATATATATATATATATATATATATATATATATTTAGTATATAATATATATATATATATATATATATATATATATATATATATATATATATATATTAGTTATATATATATAAATACAGCAAGCAGAGAACTACAACAATATATAAACCAGCTAGAAACAATGGCTGTCAACAAACAGAATGACTGCTTCACCTCAAAAATCCTCTATCACACTACTTACACCTGATAGAAGAGTCGTCAGTCAGGAGTCCGGGAGTCGAGGCCTTTTCAAGGGGTAAGGAGTCGCAAGTCGGGAGTCGTATTTAAAAAAAAACGAACTCCCTATCGACTGCCGCAAAACAATTTTGTAAATAAACTTTTCACACCAAAATTTTGAAAAAACTTAATTGAATTTTTATTATATGAAAAGACGTCTTTTTTAATTTGACATTTGTTTGTAAGCCAATTTAAATTGTTTATTTTTAATTTTTCCTTATATTAAAAGAGGAAAAAAAAAAACTTTTTCCAAGCGGATATTTTAATATTTTTCTATGGTATTTTTGCTTCCTGAATCGAAAATACGCCTAATATTTTTTCTTGAGAAACAGATGTTCATCCCCTACTGCCCAATAAACACTTGGCTTATAATGATGCAGAGAATATTGACCTTTATTATATATTATATATAATATATATATATATATAATATAGTATAATATAATATATATATATTATATATATATATACTATATATATATATATATATTATATATATATATATATATATATATATATATTAGTATATATATTAGGTGAATGGCCACGCGATACCTGGTATCGGTATCGGCAATTTTGAGAGTAGGAGTATTGGTATCGGTATAATTTTGCAATACCACACATTTTGCGTCTTTAAATTGATTTTGATATATATATATATATTATATATATATATATATTATATAGTATAATATAATATATATATATATATATATATATTATATATATTTATTATATATATATATATATAATATTCCCACGTACCATGTCCTCGCATTGCTGCAAGGTGGTGGTTGTAGCTGAAAAGGATTTTGCAGCTTATCATACACCGACGAAAAGCAAGATTTTGATAGAAGGAGAGTTTTGCAGCCCGTTGCTATCAGACGAAGAAGAAATTTAAAAATTTCTAAGAAATTAAAGTTTTAAATTTCTTCTTTTTACATTATATATATTAATATATTATATATATTATATATATATATATATTATATATAATATATATATATATATATATATAATATATTATGATATATATATATATATTATATAATATATATATTATATATAATATATATATATATATATACGTATATATATATATATATATATATATATTATATATATACTATATATAAATATATATATATATATATATATTACTATATATATATATATATATTAATATATATATATTATATATATATATATATATATATAATTATAATATTATATATTATATATATATACTATATATATATATATATGGATAAATAATAAATATGATATCCACAATTTGTCTGAATAGTTTCCTAGCTATCTGACGCTACTGTAGTTAATATATAGGTGTTTTCGCGGCTTTTGCCTTTGTGCTTACGAAACGTAAGGAATGCTAGAGTTTGCATTCGTTTTTGTTAAACTTTTAGCGCAAAATTGTAAGAAATGCTACCAAAACGTTAATTAATTTCCTTAAATTCTATAAGGTTGCTATTTCCTGTGCTTGCCGGATTTAAGCACGTTCTTACGAAAATGTGTAAACCAAAAAAATGAAGGCGTGGTAGGCCGTTTGAGATTGATGAATATGTCATTCAATAAGAATCAGTGTTAAATCTAATTTCTTCAAAATCGATAAACTCCATCACAATAGTTGATCAATTTTTTTGTAAATAAACCATTTGTCATAAGTTTTATTTCTGTTTATCCGAAATCGACGGGCTCCATCACAACAGCTGATTCCAATTGTTTGCAAAGCAAAAGTAAATCGTGTTCTTTTTTGCACGAAATTCAGGTAATTAGTACAGGCAATCATGAGTGCCAAAGAAGTCCTATGGATGTTAAGTGTAGGTTTAAGTGTTTTTATATAAAAAAGATTCCAAATTTTCAAGTTCTTCATCTGTAGAAGCATTTTGAAGAATGGAGAATTTTTTAAGAAGATTTAAGGTGCTATTGAGTGTCATAGTGAATTCTCTGACAGTAAAATTCTTCGTGGTTGAGCAGATGGGGAGATTTAGTTTGAAAGAAATGTCCCATGTATTTGATGGGCGCATCGTTTATTTATTCCAAGTTTGAAGCCAATACCTCTAGTCCTTATATCGAAAAGGCGTGGACCGTTCAGATGGCCCCATCACTACTGTTAATAAAAGATAAAAGAAACTTGCATTGGGGAAAGTTTTTGTTTAAGATGTTTCTAATCTGAAAGTGAAGATCATTGGAAAGGGGTCCAATGTAGGGAAGCCGAGCATAAACAGGAAGTTTAGGAACATCATATGCAGCAGTTTTAGGGCGACAAGTGTTGTCGAGAAACAAGTAAACAAGTTTATCAAAAAAGGTTTGAGGATAAAGGCTAAACTAGAATTAACGGAGAAAGGTGATTTCTTCATGAAAAAACTTCCAATCAGA
>JABUQX010129969.1:10000-12500 GCA_015478945.1 Trachelipus rathkii
CCGTCGATAGAATCACACTTCTCTATCTTAATTTATCAAAGAATTTTATGTTTTAGACATCACTCATGAATTTTAATATAGGTCCATACGCATTTATTACTAAATATCCAATCTAACACACACAACTTTGGGCCCTTAGCTTACTCACCCACACCCCACCCACACACACACACACACACACACACCTCACACACACACATTATATATATATACTATATATATATGATATATATATATATATATATATATATTATATTATATATATATATACTTATATATATTATATTTATATTATATATATATATATATATATTTATTAATTATATATATATATATATATATATATATTATATATATAGTATATATATATATATATATATATATAATATATATATATATATATATACCGGTATATATATTATATAATATATGTAATATATATATATTTCCACATATAGAGATAATATATATATATATATATATATATATATATATATATATAATATATATATGTATATATATATATATATATATATATATATATATATATATATAATATTTCCACCATCACACCCCATTTCTTAGATTTCCCCCTCCGTCGGGATTTCGCCTGAATATCCGCAAATCCTCATTTAAGGGCAAGGTCAGAATGTGGGCTCGGGCTGAGCCCGATTTTCAGCCCTCGCCCTACAAAATGGAACATTAAAATTCGGAATTTTCAGGCCGATTTTTGACTATATAACACCAAAATGTAAGCTTTTTTTGACCTTCTAAAACGTTGTTTTTCGGTGTTTTTCGGTGTTTTTTGGTGTCTGTAATCATTCTTTCAGAATTTTCAATTTTTTCAAAACCCATGTTTTTGAAATTCTTAGCATCAACTACTCAAAAAATCGAAAAAGTACTTCTGTACTTTTGTAGTTAATGAACCTTTCTATGCATATTTCAAGTTTGAAGTCATTTCGAAAAAGTTTATAGTTGATGCTAAGCATTTTCAAAAAAAACCATGGGTTTTGAAAAAAATTGAAAATTCTGAAAGAATGACTACAGACACAGAAAAACACCGGAAAACAACGTTTTAGAGGGCAAAGAAAGCTACATTTTGGTGTTTATATAGTCAAAATTGGCGGCAAATTCCGAATTTTATGTCCATTTTTTAAGGCGGACGACTGAAAATGGGGCTCAACGCCCGCGAGCCCAACATGGATCTTCCCTTTACTTGCTGAACCTTTATCCCTTTTCACTTTACAATGGTGAAAATACGGTTTTCTAAAAAGCTACAGTGTTCGTAAGTTTATTCCTCCGACCCAGACGTTGCTTTAAATGCCAACGGTTTGGTCATCCCCGAAAATACTGTAAGGGACCGCATGACATATGCCTAGTCTGCGGAGAAGAATTTTACATTCCCTGTGAAACGCACCACACTGCAAAAACTGTGGACCCCACTGTGCCTCTTCCTTAAAATTAAAATGCCCGTCTTATTTGTTTGAGCAGTATGGTTTGGAGGTATGTACCATAAAAAAATTGAGCAGGAAAGATGCAATTCACCAGCTCAAAGACAAATGTCCCACAAGACAAACGCAATCTTATGCTACAATTGCAGCAGCCCCGCTGTCTCCGCGTGTTAATCCACCGACAAAACTCTATTCCAGAAGAACTCTTTTCCTAAATTCTAGCAAAACTCGAGCAGTTACTGCAACCTGCTCACCTGCATTGCCTATACTACAGACTTCTCAAATAATCCAAATTACCTCTATAGAAAGAAGATGAACAATGAATAGGGGAGGTGCAATGATACACATTCATAAATCTGTCCCCCAATCTCCAGTTCCTCTTCAAACTAGACTTCATGCAGTGGCAGCACGAATTCATCTGTCCACTAACCTTACTGTCTGCTCGATCAAGTTGGCTATGAGAAGTGAGTTTACTGTAGCCGACTTAGCTAATCTTTATAAGTAGCTCCCCACTCCGGTTGTTATACTAGGAGACTTTAACAGTCTCCATTTGGGAACTATGATCCCTTTCATCCACTAAAGATTGCTGAGATTGGAAATTTGGAAGAAAAGTTATAGGAAGATTTGGAAGAGCTGGAATAATCCTGCTAACTATGATTGTTTGGATACAATCTATTGAAGCAATTGCTTTTGTCTCAGTAATAAGACTTATGACAAGGTCTTTTCTGAGTTGCATTTTTTACATCTGGGGCAGTGTGTTTTACTTTAGAAATTCGGATGTTTTTAATTTAGCGAATAATCTTTAGCTTGGTGATTAATCGTTTCCTTGCGGTAAAATATATTTTTTTTCAGAAAATTGAGTAATGGTGGGAGACAGATTAGGGGACATTGAGGCAGGTCACTTTGCTTTCAAACTCTAATACCGACCGTACTGACACCGATTCTGCGAGAGATACCTCAGAATCTCTTACTGACCATTTGCAAACTCAGTTTATAACATCCTTAACTTTCTCAACATCCTTTTTCAAAAGGTGCTGCAGTTCTCTTAT
>JABUQX010129970.1:0-2500 GCA_015478945.1 Trachelipus rathkii
AGAGAGATTCTCCTAATAATTCCAAACATTTTTTTTGAAACCTCATCATTGGCTTTTAGTACATTCATCCACTCTTCTTTTTTACTTTTAACCGCTTTCCTCACCCCTTCATTTCACCACTCACTGTTAAAATTCTTACTTTTTCCTTTAGCACATCAACATACTTCTTTTGGAATGTCAACAATCGCTTTCTTCATTTTCATTCAGATTTGTTCAGTTGCAACTTGTTGAAATTCAACTGATTTATTTGCAATCAATCTTAAATACTAATACTTATTACGTTGTTCAGTTAACTTCTCACTCTTAATTCTTCCTACTTCCCTCCTTATCAACTTCCTCTCCATCCAAGAGAACACTGATTTCATTTTACATAAAACAACAATATGATCCGATAATCCCATTCCTAAACCCATCACTGATTTAACATAAAACACATTCTTAAACATTTTCTTCTTCACCAACACAAAATCAATCATGCTTTTCACCTCGATACCATCTCTACCTACACCAACACTAGTATGCTTATGAATAATCTTGTGTTTAAAGAGCGTATTGCTTACACATATTCCTCTCTCCTCACAGAAATCAATCACCTTTCTACCATTCTCATTTTCTAACTATACCCAAAGGCCACATGTTATACCATCGTCCTAACCATTTCTTGAACATTCTTGACATATGATTCACCACTTCTCCCTCTCGTTTCAAATTCACCATTTTAACTTATATCGGTAACTATGACCAAAATCTTGTAGCTCTAAATACGGCTCTAATCTCCAACAGCTCCGCCACGCATTAAATGAGCTTTTTTGCTTAATAATAGGGCTAATTGGGGCGAGTGCGTCTCTTCTTCGCAAATTGAATCATGTTTTATTCCAGATGACACCTCTGTAGTATCTCCTGGAATGATAGGGACCTTGATCATCAAGGAATGAACATGTCCATTCCAGCTAAATTATTTTCCACTCAAAATTCATGATTCAATTACACTTGTTTCGTCAATATAGGAGCATAGCAACAGGTATCGGGCGTGGAGAAACAATTGTTTTCTTATTGCTACAAATAACTTCTACCTTGCTCTGAGTGGTTCTAGAGATGCCATTTAACAGTCAAAGGGTGCTTACGTTAAAAGGAAGTGCACTACCCTTCTTGTTTCTCCTTCTGATAAAGTTTTTAACCTCTTGCCAAAATATCTCTAATAACTTTTGTAAATTTGCCATTTTCTCTCTTATTCGTTCTGATTATTCCGTTGATAACACTTCTTCTGAAAAGGTCTCTGGTTTCCTTTCTTTTATCTAATTCTACCCTGTGCATCCAGCTTCTTTCCACTTACTCATTCCTCTCTCAAGTGTATTATCTCAATCGGATTCATATAATCGAGAGTTTTATAAACGTCAGGAAGGCCAGCAACTCGGATAAACAGGCCTATATTCAGCCGATCCCAAAAAAGGGTAGCAGTTCTGACCCTTCTTACTATCGATATATAGCTCTAACTTTTATTTTTTTTAAAATCTTACATACTCCCTTTAACTTTCATTTCCCGGATCACCTGGAATTTCATTCCCTACTTTCAGATTATATTTTTATAAGGACTATGGGGAACCTTTTGTGGTGAGGCTTGATATATTTATGACTTTTGACAGTATAGCACGCGCTGCTACTCTCTAAACTATCTATCTTTGAATTTCCACCTTTTCGTTATTTTCTCTTGTCTAGTTTTCTTTCAGATCGTTCCATTTTGGCTCTTTTTTATTAATAATTGTGTATTCTACAGGCTCTGTTCAGTCTCCAACTTTAATCCCACCTTTCATTAACGATCTTCCAAGCTCCAATTCTAACTTTGTTCTCTATTATGTCGATGACCCAACTATCCTTTCTTTCACTAATTTCAAATCTACCCCCCTCCTATTGCATCTAGAGTTGTCCCTCGTCAACTACTTTCCGATTCAATTCTTGCCGATCTGTATGGGATTTGTAAGTGGGGTAACAGCAATCTTGGGAAATTCAGTTTTTTAAAAACTCAACTTTCTCAGACCTCCCTCTCTAAAACACCTCTCAACTTTCCTATCAACATCGAAGGCTCTAACGTTTTGCCTCTGAACAAAATAAGCATTACTGGACTGAAAATAAATAGCAAATTATCAGTTGCTAAGGTTGCCTAAAAGAAGTTAATTTTTTACAGATTAAGAAAAATTTTTTCTTCTGCTCTTTTAATTCAGTTATATAAGCCTCTTATCCGCCCCTGTAAGGAGGAATGTTTCCACATTTAAGGTGGTTTCGGTGGCACCCTTCTTTAGGATAAGGTTGAGGATAAGACTAAGAGATTTATAAACTGTCAACTACTTTCTGACTTCATTGACTTTTTCGTCTACCAGAACGTCGCCCAGTTAACACAAGAGGCACATTCCTCTCACTTGAATATTGTGTAAATATTTTAGACTCAAGGCTCATTCTTTGTTGTACCCTTCCTTCCAGCCACATCTACTTTGTGAAATTCCTT
>JABUQX010129970.1:15000-17500 GCA_015478945.1 Trachelipus rathkii
TCTGTGATAACTTACATTATTTCTAGCTTTATAATTACTACTGCTGTTGTAACTATTATTATTACTGTGGCTCTAACTATGTGCGTGACGTGACATTAAATTGATGTGATGTGCTTCTAAGTAGTTTTCAGAACTAACTATTATTTCATCGATATCTTTCTCATTTTTCTCCTTTAAGTAAGTCGCAAGCTCTTTCAGCACCGTATTTAAGTATTTATCAATAGAGAAGAATTTATAAGATCGTCAGCGGTCATTTTCACTTTTGCCCCGGTCACCCATTTTCGAAGTGCTTTGACGATCTTCCTGATATATACCCTTGGACTGTCATCCTCAGTCGGTCTCATACTTTTATTTTTTGTACTATATCCACTTTCAGTGAGATTGTATCTGATCAGCAGTGCTCTTTTTAAATCTTCATAATTCTTAAGCTCCTCCACCGTGAAATTGTTGAATACCTAAACTGCTTTCCCAGTTAAGAATGATCCGATTACTAGAGCCAATTTTTCTTTCGGCACATCATCCATCTCCGCTTGTTTTTCGAATAATAACAAGTATTCTTCAATATCATTGGTCTTTTCATCGAAATTTGGAAGCTTTAATTTCGGTAATTTGCTGGCATAAGGGACGTTATTTGTATTAGGATATTTCTAAGAGGAAGTTATTGCAACATCATGTTGTTTCTGGCGGTCTTCCACATTCAATTTCATCTTAAGGATTCTTTCCTCTGACTCTATAGTGCTCTTGTCCACTTCAAGCTTCGCTTTACGTTCTTCAGCTTCAAGTTTCTTTTCTTTCAACGAAGCAGCAAATTTCTGTTGTTCCAGCTCCTTTTTCATTTGAAGCTTTTATTGTTCTATCTCTTTGGCTAATCTTTTTTCTTCCATTTCTGCCTCTTTAGCTAATCTCTTTTCTTCCATTTCTGACTATTTAGCTAATCTCTTTTCTTTCAGTTCTCTCTCTTTAACTATTTCTCTGTCTTTGGCACGTTCATTGCTCAGGAAATTAATAGCCTCCTGACCAGAAATCCCTATTGCTTTGCAAATAGCTACAAGTTCTTTATTAGATGCCATTTCGAAAAGCTTTAAAAATTACACTGGTCAACAATGATTTTGGAACTAAAACGGGAATAGGTGTTCTATGTAGGTATAGTTGTCTTCCACTCCAAGACAGCTGCTTTAAATTTATTGAAGGCTTTTCTTCAATTTTTTCCTACTTCAAAGGGTTTATACCTTTACCTTTG
Organism: Trachelipus rathkii; assembly: GCA_015478945.1. Classification (NCBI taxonomy): domain Eukaryota; kingdom Metazoa; phylum Arthropoda; class Malacostraca; order Isopoda; family Trachelipodidae; genus Trachelipus; species Trachelipus rathkii. Next base: position 16,241 of record JABUQX010129970.1, read on the forward strand.
TTCCTAACAAATTTCGGTATGTATTAGGAGATGAATATGCAAGGCTCTCGAAATCACATTTTAAAACGTTGCTGGGATCAAATAATAACCCCATCCATGGTACAAACGCGATTCCCGTTCGAAATAAAAAGTATCAGTAAGAAATTTTAATAGATTATTTTTAGTGTTCAATAGTAAGGGAAATTATATATTAAAATTTTTTTGTTGTCTACATGGACAATAATGTTGACGTCGAAGCTTATTTCAAATGAATATAGCTTTTGACCGACGTTTAGTCAGGATGTTGCCTGACAATGGTTCCTTTGAGGAAGAAGTTTAATGACGTAAGTGACTCTTCTTTTGTGAAGAATCATAAATATTAAAGAATAATCAAGAGGGGGATACAAATGAACGATTACACGAGTAAGTTTGCCCTTCATTGCGCAGAGAAAACCGAAAGTACAATGACATCTGTATAAGGAAATGCTATGCTTGCAATTTCCAATAAATGAATTTATAAATTTTAATTTTTTAAATTTTGAATAATATATAAACTTACACCAACCATTGATATGGAGGTGAAGCTAAAAAGAAATTCCAAATAGAAGATACTATAAGACTTCCTTATAAGGGAAGAGGAATTTCAAAGTGAGAGTTCTCACAAGTCTCAAAGCAGAGACAATATAAATTTTTTAATATTTTTTATAAAAGGTGAATGTTTCACCAACCAAAATTAAAGGAATTACTTATTGGTATAAAATTTGTAGAGGGGGGGAGGTTCCATCCCCAAGTCTCAGTGAGACAATGAGAGAGTTGAACTATTTTTTATTTTTTTAAGAAATATGTAATGGTGCGCATTATTTACAGCTCCCCCCCCTCGGCACCTACGAGAGAGGGGGAGAATGGAACTTAAAAACTAAATATTTGATTGAGTTGGACACTTGTCCAATAAGAAGATATAATAGTGGTCTAAAAAGCACCACTAAAACAAAAGGGTATTTTTTACCCTAAAATAAAATTTTTTTAATAAGTTGGGAGTTCCCAAAAGTCTCAGCCGAGACATTAAATTTTTCAAAGAGAAACTTAAAACTAACTTAAACCTAACTTAAACTAAGGAGGGGTGCAGAAACCCCAGAGCAAACAAAAAGAACAAAAAGATACAAAAAAAAATTCTGCTATATACAAAAAATATAAGGTACTTTGCCACAGTACCAGTTTGACAAATAGAGGGGGGGGTAGATAGAATTTGGTATGTGGCTTCAAACCCTATCCCCCTTTGGT
>JABUQX010129970.1:25000-31564 GCA_015478945.1 Trachelipus rathkii
GATACACATAAGAATCATCAACTGATGAGTTGAAACCATAAAATATATAATTTATGCTTTATAAATATTAGTTTTTCATATTTGAAGTGAAAACGATCGAAAAGTACAATTCCGATTTTTTCACATTTACGAAGTCCCACGTAATTTTAAGATTTTATATTTGTATTTATTATTTATAACTTTTTATTTTTTCCGTTCTTTATAATACACGTATAATAAGACCCTCATTTTCTTTTTACAAAACAAAAAAAACTAGGGAAGGGAAACTTTTTGTAATTCAAAAGGAAAGTTCCCTTTGATAAATTGAACAATCTTTACAATTTTTTGTTGAAAAAATTTCTAGTAACTAGAAAGTTTCGACTGACAATTATATACATTATATATCTAAATTTTAATTTTAATAAAAAATGGTTCTCATTTTTTATTGACGATGCAACAATGTTATACGTACTAACTTTAATTTTTATGGACTATATTTTAAATGACAATTTTCTGTTTTATAGATTTTAATGATTTTCTACATTTTACTTTCCCATTTTTGATTTAACATTTTTGTTTAATTTTAATTTCATTTTTTCCAACTTGACGTTTTACCATTTTGGTTTAAATTTCGCAACTCTAAAAATAAGGTTTTTCATTCAAAGTGTACGAATTTAATGTTTGCATGTGTAAAAAAATAAAAAAAATCAGTCTACATGGCGTTGTTTAAAAAGGTGAGTGAAAATATTACTTTTTAAGCTTTCACCGAAAAAAGAGTAGTTAAAAAGAAAGTCAAAAACCTCGAAGATTCTCCAACCTACACATTAAACTGGACGCTAGATTTTAAGACGAAGTAAAAAGAGTTGATTTGAAAGATGATCGGCGCGAATATTTGGTATTTGGTGATGAAAACCAAAAGACCAAAAAAACGTGGGTCGATCGAATGAGTTCAAATCATGAGGACTATTCTAACAGAAACGCATCAACATTATATAACAACTCGTGGGTCCACTATCAGATCGAATCATTCTAACTGGAACAATTCAACCAGAAGAGACTGATTTGATATATAATGTTGAAACATTTATCAAAAATGACATACAAACGAATCAAAACTGAAGCCTTTTTGCTAATACATCTGAAAGGAGAGAAGGGGGACTAATAGCTATTAGTAGGGATTCTATCAGTTTTGTCCAGATAGCATAATAAAAATGACACTACCTACGTAAAATTTTCCTAAGAACACTGCTAAAGAAGGAAATTTTTCATGGTTTTCCGGTCAATGAACAATAAACAAACAAATCATTGACCCCTACGTAAGGTCAGCATGTAGCTTCCTTAAAAGCGAGGATGATTCTAAAAGGAAAGTTTGAGACCCGTCTGGAGGATATGTCTCGGCAAAAAATTTATTTTACTCTATACTGCATTGTTAAAATGAATCTTGTAGAAATCCCTGTAGTTGGGACTCGGATAATGCAAATTAAACGGGAAAGGAGTCCTTGTTGAAATTGCAGTAGATTATAAAAAGAAGAGGAATGAGACTTTGCTCGTGTACGCTGCTTTTATACTCAATGGAAAGGACGATTAAGTGGTTGACAGCAAGTGATTAGACGAAAAAACATTAATTTGAATTATCAATGTTATGATTATAAATTTTATATCAAAAGATAGTAAATTTAAAACTATATATTAAATAAATAAATTATTGAACAAATCAATATGGATTTGTTGTGAAAATTACTGAAAATTTATAATGGCAGCCTTTGGCAACTCAGATCCTGTTGTTAACGCGTGCCCTTTATATAGAGAATTATATAATAAATATAACTTTTTAATTAAAGATAATTATTAGTTTAAATAATGATCAAAATATTCAGTATTTTCTTCTGATTATTTTGATATTAAAATTGAGTTCCTAGGACAACCATGAACCATAATATGTTGAAGTTTTAATATGGAAAAAACAAGGGGTCAAATGACCCAAAATTCTTGACCTTTCGATGCAGAAAGGTCAATGATATTTATATAAATGGAAGATTAAAGTGTTAGGACCAATTTGAAATAATCAAATCATATATTTATAATTATGCAACTACAAATTTGACCAATGTCAAAATTTAATAAATATAGTCCCATATTCTTAGTATAACTTAAGAAAGTTTGAGACTTTAAAACTTTGTTAAAAGAAAGATTTTTGTATGCCGGTTAAATTGTACTTTTTGTTTCTCAATTTTGAAGGCAACAGGATTTATATATATATATATATATATATATATATATATATATATATATATATATATATATATATATATATCAATATGTTATATATGGCTATAAATTATATAGTTATATATATATATATATATATATATATATATATATATATATATATATATATAGAAAGATATATATATATATATATATAAGTTATATATATATATATATATATATATATATATATATATATATATATATATATATATATATATATATATATATATATATATATATCTATATATATATATATATATATATATATATATATATATATATATATATATATATATATATATATATATATATATATATATATATATATATATATATATATATATATATATATATATATATATATATATATATATATAATTTTTAGTTGAAACTTGGTATAATAGTAGTTTGGGACATGAATAAAAAGAATATGGTGGAAAAATTTGACAAAATGAAATGGGGGGGCTCCAGCCCCTAACCCCAATTTTAGGGGTTACAGGTAACCCAGGGGTCTCAAACTTGAGACTTTTACTATTTTTTAAAAATGAATTAGTATTGTAAATTTCAAGGGCATAGCCCAATTATAAGGGGTACTTTACTCATATGAGTTTTTACCACGGTACGGTACTTACTTGAAATTTTTTGGTTCAAAATGATACCGACTCATAGAGCAAGTTTATATTGATAAATTTTAAATTTTATATATATAATGATTATTCAAATTAATATTTTACTATAAATAATAAGAAAATGATGGTCAGTGTAATCACGACTTCCTCAACCACAATTTCAGACCAACCACTCGCGAATACAATCATTTGCACCCATTATAAATACTGGCCACAAAGTGGCAGATGGAGTAAATATAAAAAATTTACGACATTAAATTCCACACCCAAAGGAAACCACAACAGAAAAAAATATAGTTTGTTTTTATAAGTTTCGGTAAAGGAAATATAGTAAATAAGTATACCCTTTATTCGTCAGTGAACCGCGTCCGAAAAGGAGGATGAAAGCCAAAAGTGACCCATACGTAGTGATAAAATACGACTCTCAAGTCTTGCATACTCAAATCTCAAAAAACATCCTTCTAAAACTTAATAAAAAAAACTTGGGAAGGTGGGTTTACTATGTAAACTTGGGATTATGTGTCTCAGTGACGTCAATCTTTTCCGATTCCACCAGCAACAAATATTAGTCGAGGAGACTTATGATAATTTTTTGTTATCACGGACGACCCCTTCCCAGAGGGTCTTCCACTCCAAGACAGCTGCTTTAAATTTATTGAAGGCTTTCCTTCAATTTTTTCCTACTTCAAAGGGTTTATACCTTTACCTTTGTTCCTAACAAATTTCGGTATGTATTAGGAGATGAATATGCAAGGCTCTCGAAATCACATTTTAAAACGTTGCTGGGATCAAATAATAACCCCATCCAAGGGACAAACGCGATTAACTTTCGAAATAAAAAGTATAAGTAAGAAATTTAATAGATTATTTTTAATGTTCAATAGTAAGAGAAATTATATGATAAAATTTTTTGTTGTTGTCTAAATGGACAATAATGTTGACGTCGAAGCTTATTTCAAATGAATATAGCTTTTGACCGACGTTTAGTCAGGATGTTGCCTGACAATGGTTCCTTTGAGGAAGAAGTTTAATGACGTAGGTGACTCTTCTTTCGTGAAGAATCATAAATATTAAAAAATAATTAAAGGGGGGTACAAATGAACGATTACACGAATAAGTTTGCTCTTTATTGCACAGAGAAAACCGAAAGTACAATGACATCTGTATAAGGAAATGCTATGCTTGCAATTTCCAATAAATTTATAAATTTTAATTTTTTAAATTTTGAATAATATATAAACTTACACCAACCATTGATGAGGAGGTGAAGCTAAAAAGAAATTCCAAATAGAAGATACTATAAGACTTCCTTATATGGGAAGAGGAATTTCAAAGTGAGAGTTCTCACAAGTCTCAAAGCAGAGACAATATAAATTTTTTAATATTTTTTATTCCATTTTTATTCCATTCTTCCACTCATTTTAATTGTGCTCCCTCGTTTGTATCTAGAGTTGCCTCTCGTCTACAGCTTTCAGATTCAATTCTGCCGATTTGGTCGGAATTTCAGTGGGGTAACCGCACCCGTAGTCTCAACTCCTTTGGAAAAACTTAACTTCTTTCATATCTCCCTCTCTAAAATACCTCCCAACTTCCCTATCCCTTTGACGGTTCTAATGTCTTACCTGTAAACATAAACATTTTAGGACTACACCTAAATGGTCAATTATCTTGGAGACCTCAAATCACATCGGTTGCTAAAATGGCCTCAAAAAAGCTGGAAATTCTGTTCAGATTGCGTGATTTTTTTTCTTCTGCTCAGATACTCCAGTTATTTAAAGGTCTTATTTGCCCCTGCATGGAATACTGTTCCCACATTTGCGGTGGATCCGGTTCCACCCTTTTGGATAGGAGCTAAGGCTAAGAGGCTTATAAACCGTCCCATACTTTCTGACTCCTTTGACCCTTTTTGCGGCGACAAGCCCTATCTCTTTCTATATAGGTATTACAACGGCAGGTGTTTCGAGAATTGACCTCTCGCATTCCCTCCACCACTGCGTCGCCCTTCGTAACAAGAGGTGCCTGTTCTCTTCATGAAAATTAAAGAACACAGACTCAAGGATCACTGTTATGGTACCTCTTTTCTTTCCGCACATTCTGCTTTGTGGAACTCCTTGCCTTTTTTTATTTTCCCCGCAATGTTTAATCTTCCTCTATTTAAGTCCCTCGTCTGCGCCCACCTGAGGGAATTGCGTTAGGCAAGGGTCAGGGTGGGTTTACTTTTCATTTATTTTAATTTTTATTTTTCTTTATGTAATTTTTTTTATTTATTTATTTATTTATTTATTTATTTATTTATTTTTTTGCCCTCTCCTTTTGAAAAGTGCATTGTCATGTGAGTGGTGGTATCATGTAAAAAAAAAAAAAAAAAAAATTCACTAACCTCAATTGAGGCAATTACATATTGGAATAAAATTTGTAGAGGGGGGAGGTTCCATCCCCAAGTTTCAGTGAGACAATGAGAGAGTTGAGCTATTTTTTATTTTATTAAGAAATATGTAATGGTGCGCATTATTTACATCTCCCCCCCCTTGGCACCTAAGAGAGAGGGGAGAATGGAACTTAAAAACTAAATTTTTGATTGAGTTGGACACTTGTCCGATAAGAGGATATAATAGTGGTCTAAAAAGAACCAGTAAAACAAAAGAGTATTTTTTACATTAAAATAATAATTTTTTAATAAGTTGGGAGTTCCCAAAAGTCTCAGCCGAGACATTAAATTTTTCAAAGAGAAACTTAAAACTAACTTAAACCTAACTTAAACTAAGGAGGGGGTGCAGAAACCCCAGAGCAAACAAAAAGAACAAAAAGATACAAAAAAAATCTGCTATATACAAGAAATATAAGAAGGTACTTTGCCACAGTACCAGTTTGACAAATAGAGGGGGGGTAGATAGAGTTTGATATGTGGCTTCAAACCCTATCCCCCTTTGGTTAATTAAATTTGTTTAATGTCCATTCACTAAGTTCCCGGACGAGAGTGGTTATTTGTAAGTCAATTTTTGACTTACTTTGTGGTAAAAAGGGATAATTAGAGGAGCAGGTATCAAACCCCATAGTTATAGGGTCCCCCTTTTCCTCAGAGGGGCATTACTCTTCATTCAAAGAGCTATGTTTAAGGTGGTTAGATGAGAGAAAATCAGAGTTTCTCATAATTACTCTCTCACCTGTAGTGGTAATATAAAGGTGGGGGTGGTCATTATTCAAATGAGACACCTTTCCCTCCCTTTTGTGGAATGACCTCTCTTTGGTAGAAGTCAATGGTTTTTTATTGTGGTATAATTTCTTTCCTCGGAAAGAAAAATGAGTAGAGTTCTTTTTTGAATCAAAAGAACATTGTAGAGAGTACTTCTCTTTTTTATGAGAAGAGTGGCAAATTTTGTAATCGAGTTTTAAAGTCTTTATCTCTGATAGAGGATGAAGACTAAAATTGATGAAGACTAAAATTGTAATAGTCAATTTTGTTTTTAAAAGGTACAAATTCCTTGTTGGAAAATGTGACCATTTTTGATGAAGAGTTCATCAAACAATTTGGTTTACCAATTTTGAATTTAATATTTGTAATATTTTAATATATATAATTTAAGTTGCTCTTTACAAGAACCAACTGCAAAAGTTTCACTCATGGCTATGAGTGATTTCAATTTTTTTATTAAATTGATTCCCACAAATTGAAATAAATTTTCTA
>JABUQX010129972.1:2500-10000 GCA_015478945.1 Trachelipus rathkii
TTTCATAATTAAATAGGTAGTCTTTAAAACCTAAATGATTTTTTGTGGTGTCATTACTGTTAATATTATAATATATATATATATATAATATATTATTAATAAATATAATATATAATATATAATTATATTACTATATATATATTATATATAATATAATTTTTTTGTTTTGTTTTTTTTTTATATATATATATATATTATGATGTAATAATATATATATAACTTTTTTTTTTACTTTCTCAACGCCCTGACCAGCCCCATCATAGCGAGGCCATAACCACGTCCAAATACCCACACCGACGCAAACGCATCCTCCAGAGATCTCCCAGGGGCTGAAGTTCAGAATTGCTCTGGTTGAGAGTTTAGATAGACAGAGATGTAAAAGTGGGACGTGTGTTTCCGGGGCCTATATTACAATTTGAACAAGATATTTTAGTGGTTTGGTTGAGGTTGAATCTGTTTTTTTAAATTTGTAAGTTTTGGGTGGGTGACGCAGGACGACTGACTGGTTCTTGGTAGTGAGTTTAATTCTGGTGCTATTTCTGGTGAGATGTTTGTTTAAAATGTTGTTTGGTGGTCCTGCGGTCTTAGTAGTTTTCTGTTAGGTGTCCTTTGGCTTTGTTTGGTGTATGCGATGTGTTTGTTTGTGGATGTGGAATGTTGTCAGAATTTGTTTAATATAGAGTTTGTGAGATGGGAGGTTTGTGTTGAGTCCTGGTGTGGATGGGGTTGGAGAGGCAATGGTGGCAAGGGTGTTGGGTGTTTGAGTTTGGCTATGGATTGTGTGCCTGATCATGCCCAGTGTGTGTGGTCTATGGTAGCATTTTTTTTTTTTTTTTTTTGGTATGTTGTTGATGCACATTCTGTTATGATTCGTAGTGCTCTGTTTTGCGTTGCTGAAGTTTCTTTATGTTGTTTTTAATCAGTAGTGGGTGCCAAGTTGGAAAGGCATATTTAGTGTGGGACGAATATATGTTCGTTATATTGGTGTGGATGTCCGTTTGTTGTTTGTGAAAGTCTGTACCGCGGCCGATAGTTTCTTTATAGTTTGTTTACTGTTGCTGATGAAATTATGTTCTCTGTGTGGCTTTTGTAAAGGTGAGATGAGTGTCAAGTGCTTACTCCGAGTATTTTAGGAGTTTTGTTCAAGGGTATGGCAATGTTGAGGGTATGTGGTGCAAGTTGCGGTCCGAAGGTCAACTAAAGTGAATTGATGATTTGTTGGTGCAGCGGACATTTCTGTTTTTTTGTTCGGCCATGTTTGAAGTTGATTGATTTGTTGTTGTTCAGGTTTTGTAGGCAGTGTTTAGGTTTGCTGGTGTGTAGTAACATGGTAATAGTCGTAGCTACATAGGTTGTTATGTTTTATGTGTCTGTTTTTTGGTTGTGTGAGGTCGGATGTGCATAGGTTGAGATAATGTGAGTGATAGGATTACGTCTAGGGGTACTCGTTATTGGTGTTTACTGGTTCGGGATTTGTATTCTTTCTTTGTATTTGTGCTATTCCTATTGACAAAGAATTGGAACATCACATTTCTTTTAGATTAGGGGGATATTTATTTTGGAATTTTTGAATTAGTTTATGTTTAGGTACGTATCAAAGGCTTGTTAAATGTCGATCTTGCTTATATGTATTGTTTTGCTAAGTGGTTTTTTGAGTTTAGACTCGTTGATTGTTAGATTGAATGATGTTTATGAGTGCGGTTATGACTGAATGGTTTTGTTTGAAACCGTGTTGGAATTTGAGTTTGGTGATGTGCTGGTGTATTTGTTAGTATCATTTCTAGGTATTTCGCATAGTGTTGATAATAGAGAAATGGGGTGATAGGATGAGGGGTCAGATGGTCTTTCCTGGTTCAGCTTGGGTAAATGATGGCTTTTTCCATATATGGGGGAATGAAATTTAGCGATTGACTGCCTTGTATATTTGGTGCTAACTGGGTTAAAGCTGTGGTTTCCTTAGGGTGTTTGAATGTTTGTTGAAATGTGTCTGATCCAGTTGCTGCGGTGAGTTTGAGTGTCTTTGTTGTGTTTCTAAGTCCAGTTTGTGTTATTTCTATTGTTGGGTCGTGGGTTGAGTTTTATTTCTTAAAAGCTTTGATGGATTTTTTCCTGTTTTATGTGTATGGGTTTTTGACTTTGTTTTGCGAAGTGAGTTGCAAGAATGTTTTGCGTGTTGTTTGCGTGGTTGGGGGTTTTGAGTATTGGGTTTTGATGGAATTCATGAGTGTATTGTCTTGCTTGGTTGGTTGAGTTTTTCAGTATATTTATGTTTTCCATATTTCTGGTGCTATTCGTTGTGTTGGAATGTCTCTTGGTGAGGAAAGTTTGGAAGTTGTTCGAAGAATGTGTATTCGTTAAATTAGTGATTTGGGTTGTTCTTAGCCTAACCTTTATCTGTGATATCGTTCTGTGGTGATGCTTGGTTATTATTTTTCTGTCAGTCACGTTGTTAATTAGTTGTTTCGATTTCAGGTGTTAGGGTTGGCGTGTATTTTTTAATGTATCCTCTGGGAATGAATTGGTTAGCTGCTTTTTGGATATAGAGAAGTGAAATTTTGTATGGCTTTGAGTGTTGGTGCGTTTGTGACATTTAGGGGATGTATGTTGGTTTCTATATAGTTGGTAAATTGTGTCCAGTCGGGTTTTTTGTATTTGTGTTATGTTTTCCCCTGAGTGGGTATTTTGATTTGTGGCGTTTTGGTATTTTATGATTGATGGGGCGAGGTGGCCGGAGTTTTGTCATATATATATATATATTATATATATATAATAATATATATATATATATATATATATATAAATTATACAACATATAGATAAATATGTAGTTATATATATATATATAGTATTATATATATATATATATATATATATATATCTCACACACACACAAAGTTAAGTTAGTTCCAGTTTTGAAAGAGAATAAAGAAAACTTTATATATAAATTCTTCAGGTTGTTGTTCATTGTGTTTTAGTTTTTAAAATAACATTTCATTATTTAATCACTCACTCATTCATGTATTCATTCATTTATTCATTCATTTATTCATTCATTCATTTTTCGTGGAGAGGATGGATTGTCCAAACTTTATCAATTATAAGCCTATTAACAACAAAAGAGTTTCAAAATCTTTGGGGAAACATTTAAGTTTGAACATAATGTTATTATCTAAATAATAATAATAATAATAATAATAATAATAATAATAATAATAATAATAATAATAATAATAATAATAATAATAATAATAATAATAATAATAATAATAATAATAATAATAATAAAAATATGGTTTATTCGCCAAAATAAAAGCAAGTACATCGAATTAATTAAATTCAAGTATAGTGAGCTCAAAAGAGTATTTTGCACAATGCAAGTGGTTTGTAGTTTTTAGTTTATTGTAATGATTTAGATAAGAGTTCAACCCATTGTGGGGTGGCGTAGTTAAGGTAGTAGCGATTGTATTGTTTGTTAACAACTGTGTGACTTTCTTTGTATTGACCGAATTTGGTGTTTTTAAGGTTTTGAGGACATTTGTTTTTCAGATTTCTTTGCAAGTGATGTTTAGTGAGAAGTAAATATCATGGGTTTGTCAAATGTGATCCAATAATGCTTGGTTTTTATGCAGTGCGAGTCTTCTGTTGAAGAGCGTTCCTGTGGGTGGGGTTCTATATTCCGGTATGTCTGGTGTAAAAAGAGTGATTAAGGACTTTTAGGATAGGGAGGTGGTCATTTTGTTTTGTGTTAGCCAACCTTCCAGTTGGGAGATGTATTATTGGATGTTGGGGACTGGCTAAGCGTGTGTTAGTGCTTATAAATATATAGCCAGGTCACCTGCATAGTTACGGAGTGGAGTTTAGAGCTCGGGGAAAATAGGGCGCTGTTGTACTCTGTTGAAAAATCGGTTGTTTTTTGCAGAACGCCTTTCTTGTATTTCTGATTGTTGTTCTGAATATAGTGAGTAAGAAATTGCATATATTTTGTTGGTCATTTGATCTGGAAATTAGGGTATCTAGCTATTTGAAAATTATAAATTTTTGATCCTGCAGTGTCAAATATTTGCTGATATATTTTACGGCCAGGACAATGGAAAGGTGAGGGTCCTGGTTTAAACCTATTAGTATGTGTTGGGGTAGGTTACTAAGTAGGCGTACTTATATAGTGGTAAGGATGAAACCAGTGTTGCTAATCTTTAGGAAGAATCAGCCTTCGAAATAGTTGAAAAATAAATGTAAATGGATAGAGTTTTGGAAATTTAATAGGTTTAAAAAACGAGATAATGTGTCTTTGCATAGGGGTGGGGAGGCTATTATGGAATCAGACAGGATTGTAACTGTAGATTCGTTTGTAAACCGTTTTAAGATAATAAAATTTTATTGGAGATGTGATTGGATAGCTTACGTCTTTGAACTTTTGAGATTCGCTGTAATGGATGCATTTTGAATGTTTTCAAAGCTAAAGGGGTTGTTAACGAAAGTGTTTATTTATATTCTGAAGTGTTTTATGAATTTTCTTCTTCTTAAATGGGTTAATATATATATATATATATATATATATATATATATATATATATATTAACAGAGGTGTATATATATTATATATATAATATATATAATATATATATATATAATATATAATAATAAAATATCTATATATATATATATATAATTATATATGAATAATATATATACATATAATATATCTATATATATATATATATATATATATTATATATTATATACAAGAGGGTGGGCAAGAATAACTAGACCCCCTACTTTTTGAAAACAAAATCAAAATTTTCACTAAAAGGGATGGAAAATTTAAAAAATCAAACTCAGGCAGAGCCGGCATCTGGCATATTCACTCAAATCACCTTCTGCAAATTTAAAGGATTTCAAAATCACTCTCAAATCACTTTTAATTTAATATATAATTATAATATATATATAATTATATATATACTATAGTATATATATATATATATCTATATATATATAATATATAATATATATATATAATATATATATTAATATATATAAATAAAGGCATGTTCTACAATTGTCATTAATACTTTAAATTTGCTTTTAATAAAACGAGCTGTTCGAATTTTTTATCTGAAAGTTTTGTCCTCTTGGGGTTGTTTATCATTCCTGCAAATGAAAAGAGCCTTTCTACGGGTGCTGATGATGGAAGAGGAGTATTATATTGTTTAAAAATTCTTAATACATAAGGATAAAAGAAACGAGTCTCTTCGCAAGACCATCTTTTGTAATAGCTGTCACTGTGGCCTGGGATTTCTTGAACATGGAATCCAAAGATTGCTGTTTAACCAAGTTTAATTTCTTTGATGAACTTCTTCCCTCTTCTGTTGCAGGTCTCTTTAAAGAAGTTTTACAAACTTCATACTCCGCAACAATATCTGGATGTAACTTCTGTTCATAAAAAAATATTCATTATCTACATTAGTACATTACATACATCATGTCGGCCAAAATTACAGTAAATAATCATTATTTATAGAATTGAAATTATTGAGTTATTAGTGAAATTTGGTAGAGCTAAAAAAAAAAAAAGACTTGCAAACATTAGATATTTAATAAACTAACCTTCATATGTCTAAGAAGATTACTTGTTGCTTCTATAGATGCTGACAGAACTTGTACCCCGATACATTTCATACAAACAGCCTTCATCTTTCGTCCGTTTAAATCCACAATTTGGAAATACTCGCCACGTAAAATGAAGGGTCATCCTTCTTGTCAATATTTAAAGTATCCAAAAGTGTTGAATATTCTTCTGAACTTCGTTTAAAATATTTTGTCCCTGGAGTTGTAGGAGCCTGCTTAAGTTCAAAGTGGTGTTGAGACATAACTTTCTTTACGAATTGTAAATGTAGGCCTGCGGAGAGCGACCTGCTCACTATGATGATGAAAAAGCGAATGGAACAAAATTCAAAGTGCGCTTGCTTTTATGTTGCGTAAGTTGACCGAAAAGTAATTTGTAAAAATTTTAAGATTGAGATAAAAGGTTGTGTTTTTTTTTTTAACTTCAATTTCCAACTGTATGAATATGGGTTAAATGAAAGAATAGATGAAGGAAAATTTCTTGTGAATATTTCACGGAGTTACATAAATCAGGGAAAATGTTATTTAAATTAACTTTACATTTCAGTGATTTTAGTGATTTTCTTGATTTCTAAAATCAAAATCACATGGATTTTCGTGATTTTAAATCAAAATCAAAATCACCTCAGAACTGGTGATTTTCAAAATCAAAATCAAATCATGATTTTGATTTTAAAATCATGATTTGATTTTGAAAATCAAAATCATGCCCACCTCTGTATATATATTTAATATATAAAAAAAAATATAGATATATATATATATATATATATATATATATATATATATATATATATCATATATATATATATATATATATTAATATAATATATATATATATAATATAATATATATAATATATAATATATATATTATATATATATATATATATATATAATAGCAATTTATTTCGGATGAACAAGAATCCTAATATTAAAAATATTGGAACGATCTGAGCAGACTTTGAAAGAGAACGAACCGCTCTCCAAAACGCGAGTCTGTGTCTCTCATTCCTGAGCTACCAAACAACATCAAGCAACGCAGCATCAAGACGTCTCCTTTAGCAGAGAAGCTCAATCAATGTTCCATTATCCTCTCGTGTTGTAAACTTCAAATGGTCTATATTCCTACTTTATTAACTTTGCTACGAGGCATTTATTTGGCATAATGGAGCACGTATTCGTCCGTTGATGTTAAAAGGCTATATGCAATTCTTCATTAAAAATAATAATAATAAAAAATATGTCTTAATTTTAGTGTATAAAGTAACAATAATAATATAAAAAAATGTCTTAATTTTAGTGTATAAAGTTACAATAATAATATAAAAAAATGTCTTAGTTTTAGTGTATAAAGTAACAATAATTATTATTATATATAAGAAAATGTCTTAATAGTTGTGTCTTAAGTAACGGTATTTTTATTTTATGTCATTTTCCCCTTACTTTCATATTTTATTTTCATCTTTCTTTTCACCTTATTATTCCTCTCTAATGATATATATATATATGTAATATATATATATATATAATATATATATATATATAATTATATATATAATATATAATATAATATATATTATATATATTATATATTATTTATATATATATATATATATATATCTTATATATTATTTATATAATATACATATAATATATAATATAATATATATATATATATATATATATATATATATATATATAAATATATATATATATACCGTATATATATATATCTATATTATATAATATATATATATATATATATATATATATATATATAAAATATATATATAATATATATATTTATCTAATATATATATATATATACCGTATATATATATCTATATATAATATATATATATTATATAATTAA
>JABUQX010129973.1:0-22500 GCA_015478945.1 Trachelipus rathkii
GATATATGGTTCATATATATTTTATTTGTCGCTCTAAAATATTCCACAACTTTCTAATTATATAATTAGATAAATTATATTATTATCTAATAAACTATACTTCTTTTATATTTATTGATGGTGTTTCCTCGTCTATATTATATTAAATATAGGCTGTTGCTAATAATTTTTACTTTGTGGCCTATCCTTAAATCAGCCTTTGTAACATTCTAGACACCTAGCAGACCTTAAGATATTCTTAGTTTGTTTTGTCTTAGATAGCAATATTTTTATATTATTGGGAGATGTCAGCGGAAATTTCTTATAGATGGTTTTTAATTACTTTTTTTTTTTTTTTGCTCTCTTTATATTTCTGCTGGAAATATTTCTAAATATAAATTTTCCCCAACTTAGGGGGGGCTCTGAGCCGATCGTGGGGACAGATGGTCCTTAGTAAAGTAGTACCCCGACACCTGGCTAATTTTGCTGGTTACCTTGGTATCTTTAGGTGGTTGTATTGGGTGGGTGTCCTTTAGTTTTAATAATACAATAAAATAATATTTTACTTAAACTTTCACACCTTTGGTATTTTAATTTTAACTAATATGGTATACCATATAGGTAGTTAATACCTGCTAAGTATGGCTCAGGAGTTGGGGTCCTCGCCTCTTTCCCTGGTGGTTCGACGTGGGGTGATCGAAGTTTTATAATTTTTCTTCAGCCCTGGGAAAGTTGTGTGAAATTTATTCATTTTTTTAATTATTATTTCACTTTATTATTAGTCTATCCAAAATTTACCCTATTAATAGAAGAGCGTTCATGGTATGAATTTTTTCCGGCGGTATTCAGAAGCATTGTATATGTTTTTTTTTACGTGATTTATGGTTGTCTGGGCGGGTTGCGTTCGTTAGTTACTGTTATTTATTATGGTGGCCTTTTCAGGGCCTAGTGAGAGGAGTGAGCATGATTTATTGAGTATGGTGGGTCCGCTATATACTGTGTTATCTAGTATCGATTATTGAAATAAGAATAGAGATGAGTATTATGATCATTTAGAGCAAAAAAGATCATCATATCATGTTATGTTTGTATTGGTGTATATATATAGAGGTTTTTATCAAAACACCGACCCCATTCGATTTTCTTGAAACTTACATACGAGGAGTTTGGATGAGTGTATTGTAATACCATCATATATAGGTATAATTTTGTTTAATTTTTGTTTTTTATGTTAAAAATAAATTTACTTTCCAAGTGTTTTTTTATCATTTCTCTTTTATTTTTATATTATTAATTTAGTTATTATATCTCACTCTATATATATATTATACTTCATGGTTGAAGTTTGCAAATAAGATTAGACTTTCCATCATTTTATGTCCTGGAAGATGCTAATAATGGAGTTGCTTGACATCAGAATGCCTTTTTCAGGATACCAGTATAGTAAAGTGAGTTGAAGGTAGCAGTTAACCGTTCATTCCAATTCCTTGTGAGTTGATATAGAACTTGGTTCAATCATGGTATGTAAATAAATTATCTAATTACTTCCATTCTAATTAATTTTTGAAAATTACCTCTTTAAGATACATTTGTGAATTGTTTAACTTGGTCCGCTGCCGTGTACGTACGGGTTTCTCTTATATACTATAATATATAAATTATATTATTATATATATTATATATATTATTATTTTATTTGTATATTATCTTGATGTAGTGATAATTAATTAGATTATAGTAAATTTATATTATATACTTATTACTTATTTTTATTATTATATTATTTTATACATATTATATTATTTTATTATATTTATATATATATATATATTTATATTATTCTTATACTTATTATTTATATTATATATATATATATGTATATTATTATTATTTAATATTATATTTAATATTATATATATAATACTCTTATATTTATTAATATATTATATATATATATTACTATCATTGATTAAATTCATAATTATTTTTATTAAAGTTTTATTTTCATATAATTTTTTTTTTTATGTTCTATTTATAGTTTTTTTCCTCTATTATACTCTATTCTTATTATTAATATTATAGGTATATATATATTTTTTATATTATATATATTTAATATTGAGTGCTATTACAGAAAATTTTTATTATAGAAATCGGAATATAGTAAATAAGGAAATGATTAAAATATAAACTTTATATTTTTATCCTTTTTTATTTTGGAAAATTTTCATTGACTTTCACTATATATCAAATCTTCAGCCTTATTTAAAGCGACAAAGCTATTTAAACAAATACAATATAGGTCGCAAGGACCCTTGTATAATTCCTGTTTAAATTGAATACATACATACTTGTTACTAACATGTAAGATATTTCTGTTTTTTTTCATACTTCCATTATTACCTATTACCTATCTAGTAACTTACTCTCAACTAATTTATTATTTTTCCTAGTTTTTACAAAAAAAAAAATTAAAATAAAAATAAAAAAAAAAAAAATCAGAAAAAAAATAAATCCCCCCCCCCCCCATAAAAAAAACTACCTCAAAGAGGGTTAATAATAATAATAATTTAATTAATAATATTAATAATTAATAATAACTATCGATATTACAGCCTAATGATATTAAATTCATAATATATAATTTAATATATTAATCTTATATTTAATAATATATAACATAATAACAATAATATTTTATTAATTTAATAATACTATTAATATATAATATATAATTCAATAAATAATAAATAATACATACAGTTCATATCGATACTAATAATTATTTCCCGATTTTATATTTTTTCTAAGTCTTCCTAAAAAGTCTTTCCTAACATTCTCGGTAAATGACAGGACAATTGAGTAAACCAACATTGTCTCTTGTAACAGTCTGAGCTTTCGTCCACTCAATAGTGGACATTTTCATAGGATTATTGTGTGACTTTATTTTTAACAATTAACAGTCGTTCCCGATTTTCGAGTTTTCAGGCAAATCGTGGGAATTTAGGAATATCGTGTATAAAAGTCTATCGATTATGTACATTTTTAGCACAAATCTTTAGTTTAAAATGCTAACGAAACGTTTGTAAATTATTCTTCCTAAATTCTGTAGTGTTTTTCTGCCTATGAGCCAGTGTATTTCCTTGTTTTTGAATTTAGATAAATTTAGTCATACAACGTAAAAAATGTAAACAAATAAGATTGCGGCGTAGTATAGTTCGTTGTTGTAAGTTAAATGAACAATAATTTTCATTTTATATATATCTTTCTGCTTTATAAATGCTAAATTTTCTTCTAAAATCAGATACATAACGCCATCACAATATCTTCGAAATTCAATTTATTTGTATTAAACCTTTGTTATTTTTTTTTTTAATTTTGTATTATTTTCCAAAAGACTACGTTGCTTCCGCATTTTTGTAACTATGCTTGATTTCAATATTTTTTTGTAAACAATATCGGTTACGATTATTGCCCGTAAGGAGTCGTGCTAAATACTGGATTTTAGCTTTCTTAATCGAAGCTGTCTAGGCACAAATTTGCAAAATGGAAATATCTGCCTTTAAGCGAAATTAAATATATATATAGCAAGTATTACAGTTATATTATTATAGTAATGCATTAAGGACTACTATATACGAATACTAAAAAAATGCTGATGAAGTGTGATAATTTGGACAACTTAAGTTATTTTTCTCCGAAGTATAAAATGATAAGGTGATCGGGATATTTCCGTTTATGTTTTGATGTTAATAATAATAATTTGACAATTTATTAAAATGGAGAGAGATATGTAGCATTCCTAACGTAAAGGTTTTAATTACATGAGGATTACCGGCTTTTTTCAGTGGAGGATTGATCTTTATTTGAATTTTTTAATTTTTTTAAGCAATTAGAATTTGCAAATTTTTATTAAGATTTAAGAATAAATTATTCTTAAATAAGTATCGCAATATATATTTTTTATTGAATATAGTTCTTCAACCTTATTTTGTGGTGATTTTTTATATATTTAGATTTATCAATATTAATTTGCAAGAGTGATTCTTTTTTTTGTTCTATTATAATAAATTACTTTTTGCATATTTTCATTGTTCTCTTATATCTTTTGTTATTTAGTTATGTATTCTATTTCTTTTTGGGTTGAATCAACAGTATCGATGTTGGAGGCTTTAATGCTGTTTTATTATTATAACTTTATATTAATACTGATTTTCCATTATCTCACTTGGAACCTCTTTGCTTGAATTTAATTTTCCATACCATTAATTGAACTCTTGCAACATCCTTTTTCTCTTCCAAATGAAGCATAAAATCAATATATAGATTACTAACTACATTTTTTTAATATATATTATTATATTTTATAATCATAATATAGATAAATCCTATAGTGAATTATTTTAATTTATATATATATATAGTATATAATATTATATTAAATATAAGAACCTTTTTATATTTTTTTTTTATTTTAATTTAAATTATATATATACTCTTTTTATAAATATATATATATACATATATATTTCTATTTCTTACTATTTTTATATTTTAATATTATATATATTATATATATTATTTATTATATATATTAGGTATACCATATATATACTCAATACGATTATCAAAACACTCAACTTGCACTGTAAATTTGGGAATTGAGGCTGTGTATTTCCTCTCTGTTTACATTTCTAATTCATGCATATTATATGAGCCTTTTATTATATTATTGAATTTGAGGAGAGTGCCATCAATGGTATCTACTTAGAAGGTGGGCAGATTTCCTCATCACGCCTTCTTACTTACATCGTTATCTCACCTTCAATGTTAGTACGCTTTCATTTTAATGATAAGACAAATCGATCTCTATTATATGTCTTATGCAGTTTGTGGGCGTCCTGGAGTATATTCAATGGACCAGTATATGATTGTTCTTTCTCTTCCTAATGTTTATCACTTATCTTTCATCAAAGCATCATAACCTATTAGTTACTGAATCTCATTGTGTTTGTTTGTGTTTGTTTTTTTTGTCCCTGCCACGAACGAGAAGGTCGATATTATCGCATATATATTTTAGGTATTTTCTTATATCTCTATATTTTTTATTTTAGTACTCTAATACGGGTTGTCTTATTTTATGGTAGGGTTGAGGGAGGCTTGGGTAATAAGTGAGGTGATGCTTAGTTTATTGAGCTCTATCTTAGTGTTAGATAAGGCTTAGGCTTCTAAATATATAATAGCTATACCTAGTATACATATTAGATTATATGTTCATATATCCCTTATATTCTATTTATGATGAGGTTATTAACAATACATATTTTGCGGCGCGGTTTTGTCCTCTCGGTTTGGGGCCTATATTGAGTGATACGTGGGTTGATATAAGCTTCTTTGTGTATCTTTATCATATAACTACTGAGTATTTTATTTATTAATATAATCGTTTATATTATATTATTATTTATAACTATATTTTTATTAATACATTATATAATTGAGAACGTTATTATATATTATTTTATATTATTTTTTTTTTATATATTTATTATATTTATAGTGTTATTATTAGTAATTATATTATATTGTTTAATATGTAAACTATTGGACCCATCTATCGTGTAGGCCCTCGAGCTATTAGGAGAGCGGATCCCACTATCTGTGAGTATAGAATAATCAATCGTCCAATTATTATGATTATATCTTATCGGTAGAGGGTGTATATTAGATAATAAATAACTATATTAATATATTTATTTATTATATCCTATTACTTATATTATATTATTTAATCTATATTTTTAAATAATAATTAATTAAGTAATATATATATATTTTATTATATTTGTTATTAATATATATATATTATTTATGTATAAATATTGCATAATTAATCGCAATTAGTATAAGAATGTTAAAGGAGAAATACAATATTTAATGAGAATGGACGTATACGCAAATTACTGCGCTTCGTTATTTCTGAGGACATTGAACACCGCATTGCCTTTGCGAAGTAAAGGACAATATCAGCTCCGATGTCTTTATCAACTGAGCCATCCTCCACCAAGTTTATAGTTTGGAGTTCAGAATTCAGTTTAAATTGTCAACTGAATCATTGTTTAAATACTGTATCTTGAATCCAACTTTTAATTGGCGTTGAGGAGTGTACCTCTAGTGTGAGAGAGAACAATCGGGTATATTTTTCCCTCATTCGCACACAAGCCCGATGGTTCAGATTTCCGCAAAAGAGAAGGTCAGTAATTTATTACCTTCCCTTATAATGTTCTTTCATTTAAAAACACACACTACACTTTCTCACACACACACACATCAATATATATATAGCTATATAGGCTATATTTTTTTTTATATATTTTATCTATATAATTTAGTTATATGCTTAATTATAATAGGTTATTAGTATTTGGTATTGATATTATTTTCTAGTTATTTATTACTTTTTTTGTTTGTTATTATAGTGACTCCTTATTTTTATTATTGTATTTTTATTTGTATTGTATTATTATTTTGTATTATTATTATTTATTAATTATTTTATCTTACAACTGACCTAGCCCTTGGAGGGTAAGTGGTTTACGTACAGCGCTCTCTCATTCACACTTCCTCTCATCTCGCCCTCACGCTCCATCCTCCTCCACCCCGTTTGTTGACCTCTATCTCTCTCTCGCCATACACCCTACCCTGCTGGCCTGCCCTATCCCTCCTCCTCCAGCATTTCTCTTTAGGTTCCATCCATTGCCATGCCTTTCCTTCTTCTTGGTCTCCCCTTCCTCTCCTTCCTAATCCCTCTCGCCTCCAAACTCTCCTAACCAACTCTCTTGTTCCTCATTCTCATAGATTGCCCTATACCATCTTTAGCACTTCCCCTTCTCTTCGCTCTTCCACCAACACCCATTCCTCCAATCAACAATCTCTCCTCACTACCCTATTCCTTAATTTCCTCTCCCTTTTCTGCTAACTCTTCCTTTATCAAACGCTTCTCATACTCACCTCCATCTCAATACTTCCAACTTCTTCCTGGACCTGGCATTCAACCCCCACGTTTCTTCACACCTATACAACTCTCTAGCGCGTCAAATTTTTTCAAACATGCTTATCTTAACTTTCTGTGATAGAATCCCCTCCTTTCCATAATCTTCTCAGAATACTTCAAAGCTCCATTCCTTCTCTCTACTCATGTTTCTATTCTCCTCCTATCATCCCTCCCCCTTTACACCAAGTCCATTTCCCAAATATTCTAATAGATACTTTACTTTCTTCCAATACCTACATTCCCCCTACTCTAACCTCCATGACCCTCCCGACTTCCTCTCTTTCCTCTTCCTCAAACACTAACACTTTTCTCTTTCCTGGGGATTTATCTTAAGACCTTTTTGTCCACACATTCTTTCAAACTCCCTCACCAAATACCTCCAGCCTTCCGCGTTCTTCGCTACATAGGTGCAGTATCGTCCGCAAACAGTATCATGTTCAATTCCTTCGCTTCTATCATTCCCATTCATAAATTAAAAACAAATCCCCCCTTCCCTCCTCACCATTCCTCTTCAAACACTCTCCATAAACAAATTAGAAAGGCCCCGGTGACATACACACCCCTGCCTCAATCCTCTCACCACCCAAAACATCTCACTCTCCACCCCTCCTAACACTCTCACATACCTTCTATCTATCTCCTACATAAAGGACTCCTAATACTTTACTCTACTATTTGCCCCCACTTCCATTTTCCTCCAACATCCTACTCACAATTTCCCCCTCTTTCACTCTATCATTATGCATTTCTCTAAAATCTAAAAAAACACGCCATACACTTTCCCTTTCCTCTCTATATTTTTCTCCACAAGCATCTTTAGTGTAAACACCTGGTCCACACACCCTCTTCCCTGCCTAACCTCCTTGTTCTTCCCCCAATTCATCCCCTCGTTAAAACTCTCTCCAACAACAAAACCTTTCTTCCCATACACCTTTCCTACTCTACTACTTAAAAGAACATATACCTCTAATAATTTTCCCACATTTCCCATCCTAGTCCCTCCTTCCCCTTATATATCAGGGGGACCAAACAACCATCCTTTTTCATTTATCCTTTTGTGGTTAGCTTTATTTCACCTATATTCTTTACAATTTAATTTAGGGTGAAAGTTCCTATTGGAAACCTTGTTCTGTTGTTGTTGTTCTTTCTTCTTCAATAAGTATTTACTTATTTGTAACGAAAGTACATACTTCTTTTCATTTCAACATTTACTCCTTGGATGACTAATTACGTCAACTTTTTAGTCATATCTCTTACCTTTAAGTTTTTCACTCTGTGAATGATCTTAAACTTAGCCATTCCTTTGTGGACCTTATATCACATTCATTTCAATTATCCCCTTTATCACATGAATGGTCTCTCTCTGGATCTGTCGTGGTTTTCTTTCCTCATCTTCCTTTTTTTTTCCCCCCCCCTCCTCCCCCATCTCCTCTCTTATATTATCATTTCCTCTTCTCTTTTCTTCTCTTCTTTTCTATTCACTTCTTCTCAGGTAACTATTTCTTACTTTTCCACGATTTGCATCTGAATTTTTTTGTGCGGTTCGTCCTATCTTTTGTCTACATCACTGCAGTCTTTGTGTTGCTCTCGTGCGGTCGTTCCTCTCCCGCCCTCCTTTTTGCTTCTGACTTACTAAACCTCTTATATGGCCTTGTTCCCGCTTGTCCTCTCTCACTCTTTCCTCAATTCCACTTGTTGCGACATAGGAGTCCTTCCTTTTGTTTCTTTTCGACACACTTCCTTCACCTTTCTCTATTTTTTCCACGCATTCACTTCCCTTGCCTTCTGCTTGCACCTTCAGACCCTTTTTACTTCCACTTATCTCTCTTTTCTTATATGTCATCTCTTCATCATATCCTTTCTGCTATTTTCTTTTTAAATCTCCTTCTACTCTCTCCTCCACCTCTTTACCTTCTTTTCTTCCACTCATTTTTCTCTTTGTCTCTATCTCTTACGTTCTCTCCATTTTCTCTTATTTCCTCTTCATACCCATTTCTCTCCTATAACTCTCCCTTTCTTACATCACTATCTTCTCTGTTTTTCCATTTTTTTTCCAGCCACTCCCATATCTATTTTCACTCACTCTTTTTTACTTCTCTCCCTTATCCCTAAACTTTCTCACTCTCTCCTTCAACTTGCACCCTTATTTCCTATGCTAAACCACTTTTCATAATGTGATTTCCGATTATTCTTTTTCCTTCTCCCGCTTCCCTCTATATATTCTTTTTTAACATCTAACTAAATTTTTCTCCTCCTCCATTCTTTTTCTTCCCATTTATTTACACACACAAATTACACACATTTATTTTTTGGGTTTTTTATTTTTTTTTTTTTTTGATTTGCCTTTTGTGTTTTGTCTCTTCGTCTCCCCGTTATCTCACATCTCCAATGTATAGGTTTTGCATCAATTTGAGTCAATTTGATTCACTCGCATTTACAGCATCCTCACTATTATTTCTCTTTTTCAGCACACGGAACTTTCTATACAGACTTTTCCTCCATTTAGAGCGAGGTTCGCTTCGTCTCCCTACCTGTGGTTCCAAATTGTTCCTATTTTGATTCTTACCCACTTGCGCGCCTCCTCCCACTTTTCTCTTGCTATTCTAAATCTTCTTCCAATATTGACTCAAATTTATATTTACTTTCTTTCCTAAAATCTTTCATGAAATTCTTTTCACTCAATTCTTCGACTTCGGCTATGAATAATCTTCCTCTTCTCCTCCTCCCTGCGCTCCAGTTTCACTATGTGGCTATATGGCATTTTTGGTGATATATCCAAAAACCTCACATTTCCCCCCAAATTTCACTTTCACAGTTGTTTGTCCACATTATCCTTGAGATACTCCTCTGACTAACACCCTTACCTTTCTTATATCCTCCGATCATCCTTGGGTAAGGAATTTATTTCTTTTCCTTCATAATACTATTCCCTTTAGGCTCTCCTTTCCATAGCCTCACTCTCGTCATTGTCACGTCTCTTCTCTTGATATCACCCTTGTGTTTTGTATTTTTCCCAGAGGGTCCTATGCCTCCTCTTTCCCTTCAACTTAGTTTCAGTTATCCCCCAGCACATCCAACCTTTTTTCTTCAAACATTAACCCCACTTCCTCCCTCTCCAAATCCTCGTTTACCCCCCTCACGTTTCAATACATCGAAAACAAGTACCATTTTGTACCATTCATGTCTGTCTATCGAGCATTTCCTTTCTCTTCTATATTTTCTATACTCGCGTCAGTTGCTGTGACGTTTCTTTTTGTGGGTACCTTTTTTTTTTTTTTTTTTTCCTCTCCTCCTGAGTCACTTTTCCCTTATAGCACTTAGTCATGATAAGGTCTCATATTTTCACTAAATATTTATTTTTTCCCACACCACAATAATACCCTTAACACCTTATTGAAGCTGCCCAAGGTAATTTAACTATTTATCTATCTTATTTATCTATTAGATCCTACAATTACTTATTTATAAAAGAGGAGGTATAATCCCGACTAATAGTTTCTAAAAAATTTAAAAATGTTTTTAATATGTTAAAAATACATTTTACACTAATTTTCGGGCAATTTATTATCAAAACATTGAATTTGCATATTATTAAATTCTTAATTATTTAACTTAGTAATGAAGAATATTTTTTAAATGTTCACAAGTTGAAAGATAACTAGCATGAGCTGTTAAGAAAATTAATATAAATAATCCCATTTCTAAATTTTTCTTAGATTAACCTAATGATCTTATGAAGCAGTTAATAATGTCTTTTATGGATGTATACTTTTTAAAAAACACATATATATCCAAACACACACCACACACACATATATATATTTATATATTTATATATATATTATTTATATTATATTTATTTTTTTATTTATATTTTTTATTTATTATATTTATTTTATTATATATATTATATATATATATTATAATTTTATATATATATATAATTTATATATTATTTATTATTTATATTTATATATATATTTATATTTATATATTTTTTTTATATATATATATATTTGTAATTTCTATATATATTATATAATATTTTAATATTTATTTATATATATTATATATATAATATTTATATTATATTTTTTTTTATTATTATATTTTATATATATTTATATATTTATTATATATTATGTTGTTATAAAATGTATTTAAAGATATATTAATTAAATCAGACTATACATTTTTTTTATGTTTTTTTTTTTTTTTTTATTATGGGGTTATAATGGGATAGGGATTATTTTCTTGTTTCCTAACGCTTTAAGCTAGTGTGCAAGTCACTTTCTCGGGGATGAAGATTTGAGTCTGACGGGAGTGCTTTGATAAGGTACTTGTGGCTTCGTACTAAGTAGTTGGCCAATTCGCATCCGGGTGCGGTGTGGTTTGCGTGTGCTGCGCGTGTTAGATCTTTTTTTCTTTTCTGGATAGATTTCTTCTTTCTTTTCTTTCTGGTGATCTCTTGGTTCCTTTCACTTCTCTCTGATACTGGTTCCTTTCGCTCCTTTCGTTCGGCATTTTTGGGTGAATTCTTTTCACAAGTGGTCCATGACATATGGAAAGTCTTGTCGAATGTGTCCGGCACAAGCCTTGATTATATTTATTGATTTTTTAATACTGTATTTTTTTCCTTTTTCCTGATACTACCTGATAATTCGGTCACCTGTTTTCACTTTAAATCTATAATAGTGGTGTTTTCGCTATTTTTTTTCCTTTCATGTGGTCTATTTCCTATTTCAAAATAACTTCTTTTTTAAATTTTTTTTATTTTATTGATTTTTTTTTTCTATTAATTAATTTCAATTTCTTTCTTCTTATTTAATTACTCTTTCATCACTAATCAACTCCTATGTCGACGACTCCATTCTTCATTACTCCTTTTATTTTGAAAGATGTCCCACCCACCAGCAATTAATCCACGCCATTATGGTGAACTTGGAGCAACTTACCTCTCATCCATCTCGAATTTCTAATTGGGACGTGGATAACATGGTTGTTTTCAATGTCTTAAAAACTCAAAAACATTTCCTTCTTCTTCCTACGCGACTTAATCTTCCACATAACTAAAACATCTTTTTCGAAAACACAGAGCTCGAACCATTCCTGAAAGGATCACATTACACACTACCTTTCTTTCTAAACATCTTTCTAATAAATTGGGTATTATGAGACGCCTTCGGAACTCCTTAACACTGCCCTAGTTGCTTGCTCTTTATTGGAGTATCGTTCGCCCCTATAAAGTGTGTGCCTGCCTTACGCTCATCTGTTTTGATTATTTACCCAGGTTTCTCCTTGAAAAGGTAGTCTCTAGGGCTTTTCATTTCAACTTTCCTGTTATCACTAACTCTCTCTCTCTCTCTCTCTCTCTCTCTCTCTCTCTCTCTCTCTCTCTCTCTCTCTCTCTCTCCTCTCTCTCTCTCTCTCTATCTCTTTTTCTCTCTCTCTTTCTCTCTCTCTCTCTCTCTCTCTCTCTCTCTCTCTCTCTCTCTCTCTCTCTCTCTCTCTCTCTCTCTCTCTCTCTCTCTCTCTCTCTCTCTCTCTCTCTCTCTCTCTCTCTCTCTCGCTTCACTCTCTTTTTATGCTATTATTACTATTACAATGTGGACACTTTACTCTTCAGAGAACTCTCAATGAGTTCTCCATTGAGAAGGGTTCGTGAGACACGTCTTACACAAAGTCTCATCCGTCTCTCTCTTCAGGCTCTCTCACACCCCAGACTGAACTGCTATGCTCATTCTTACATGTGCTCCATAGATAAAGTCTTTTGATCATCTCTTATCTGTTTTTAACTATACATTTGAATTTCACACGACCAATGCAATATCAGAACACACCCGAGACTTTAAATTGGTCCTGGGTAGAGAATTTCCCCAACTCTGGGGAATTTGTTGGCCTCCAGGTCTTTACCAGAGGAGACATACAGTGAGCCAGGTCAGTTCACTTCCAGTTCAACGTTAACAGTTTCATCTCTTTTGTTAATTTTTCATGGAAAATATTAAACCCCAGCAAACATTAACTTACATGACAAAGCAGAACCAGTTTAAAAATTGTCAGCTCACACACACACACACACACACACACATATATATATATATATATATATATATATATATATATATATATATATATATATATATATATATAGAAAGATATGTATATATATCTTTGTAAACGCAGATAGTGCCTCCATTTTTTAGTTTTTGAGGTTTAACTTGAAGGTCGCTATATTTTCCATAATTGTCCGAAAATGTATATATATATATAACCTTAATATATATATATATATATATATAATATATATATATATATATATATATATATATATATATATATATATATATATATATATATATATATATATATATATATATATTTTTTGTTTATATTTAGTTTATTTTATTTTTATCCCGACTCCTCCTTTTGTTTAAGTCCGTTTTTGAATATTATTGTGTGTGTTGCTAGTAAGAGAGAGTATGTGTGTCTGTGTGTTTTTGTCTGTTTTAGTCTGTTTTAGTCTATTGTTCGTATTTGTGTGTGCGTGAGTGTGTGTGTGTGTGTCAAGTGTGTGTGTGAGATATGGCAGATTTGCGTAGGTGGGGGCTTTCTATTGACTTTAACAACATCCGTGGCTTAAACTCTAACTTTGCCTCTATGGAATGCCACCTCTCTAACTCTAACCTAACCTTTTGCTCTTGTCTGAGACTCAGATGGCTAAGAATTCATCCTCTAACTCTTTAAATGTATCCAAATTTAACTTATTTCATAATTCCGTCTGAAGGAGTAGAGTGTGTGCCCTATATGTAAGCAAAATAACACTCCTGTAACACGTCTCGTGAAACTCGAATCTCCTAGCTTCGATGTTCTGTGGCTTAAAATCTTTCTTCCTTCTACTACAATAATCTTGTACTTCTGTTACTGTTCTCCTAACAGAACACATTTTCACTCCTTCTTTGAATATCTTACTACTTCTCACGAGACTGTTATATCTTCTCATCCAAATACTGAGGACCTCTATTTAGGGGATTTCAGTGTACAAAACACTGAATGGTTGGGGTCCTCTCATACTGATTTAGGTGGGGAGGAGGCGAATCATTCAGCATTCTCAACGATCTGGATCAACTAATTAAAGAACCACACACATTCGGATCGTCTAACCAATTCTTGAATAAACACCCACTTGACCTTTGTTTCACCACTAGTCCTTCTCTCTTATAAATACACCACCTTCGCTCCTATTGGTAAATCTGACCACAACCTTATATCTCTTAATTTTAATACTTTCTCTCCAACAGCTCCATCCTGATCTACTCGTTTTTCTGACGCTTTGATCGGGCTGATTAAGGGGGGCACTTGCGTTGCTTCTACGCTAACTTATAGTGGAATGACTGCTTTGTCTCTGGTGACGCTTCGACTTCTGCCGATAAGGTGGGAGCTGTGTCGTTGACGGGATGAGCAGGTTCATTCAGTCAATTAAATCTTTCTCTCTTCATAATCAGTGGGGTCCGATCGTGCTTGTTCTCTGGCCATTCCAGCTAGAGACAGTGCGGCGTATCGAGATGGAAAAAATTCTCGTTCTTCTATCACTCTCGCTAATTTCATTCACCTAGAAATCGTTGCAGGGATACTCTTCACGACGAGCAAAGCGGGCTTTCATCAAACGAAAGTGCGCTAACCTCAATAGTTCTCCTACTGATAAATTTTTCTGGCCTCTGCTTGCCAAAAACATCTCCTAATAACTTCTGTAAATCTGCCTTTCCTCCTCTTATTCGATCCTGATGGCTCCGTCGCTAACTCTCCAAACTCTGAAAAAGGCCAATCTCTTCGGCCTCCTATTTTCCTCTAACTCAACCCTGGACGATTCTGGCATTCCTCCTCCTCCTTATTCTCTCTTCAGGTGTCCTATGTCTTTGCATTGTGATTACATTTGATAGGGTGCATGGGCTCCTGAGATCTATGAACGTTAGGCCAGGTGGCCGGATGGCATTCCTCCTCGAAGTTTTGAGGGTAGGGGCTTACATGCTGACCCCACCCTATTTCAACTATATTCTCTATGTCTCAATACTAGCACTTTTCCCTCAGTGTTGGAAGCACACACATGTTCAACCTATTCCGAAAAAAAGGGAAGCCACTGTGATCCTTCTAACTATCGCCCTATGACAGCTCTACTTGTATTCTATCTAAGATCTTTGAAACCCTTCTCAACTCTCACTTCTTAGACCATCTGGAATCTCATTCTCTTCTTTCCGATCGCCAGTATGGCTTTCGGCGTTCAAGGTCTACTGGCGATATACTTTCCTATTTAACCGATTTATGGTTTTCGCTCTTAGAAACTACAAGAACTTGCGTGGTGGCGCTTGACATATCAAAGCATTTGACCGGGTTTGGCACCCGTCACTGCTGTATGGCACGCGTCACTGGGTTTCCTCCTTCTCTTTGCTTACTTATGTCTAGCTTTCTTTCAAGTCGCTCAATATCGGCTGTGGTTGATGGAGCGACTTCTTCTTCTTTTTCTGTCAATAGTGGTGTTCCTCAGGGTTCTGTTTTATCTTCTACTTTATTCCTACTTTTCATTAATGATCTTCTCACCTGCACATCTAACTTTATCCACTCATATGCCGATGACTCGATCCTTCATTCTTCAACTCATTTCAATTCTGCTCCCTCTTTTACTTCTAGTGCCTCTCGTCTCAATCTTTCCGATTCTATTCTCGCTGATCTGGATAAATTTCCCGGAGGGTCGTCTGAACACTTGTGAAATTTAATTCTTGAAAAGCTTTACTTTTACAAATCTCC
Organism: Trachelipus rathkii; assembly: GCA_015478945.1. NCBI lineage: Eukaryota > Metazoa > Arthropoda > Malacostraca > Isopoda > Trachelipodidae > Trachelipus > Trachelipus rathkii. Next base: position 15,833 of record JABUQX010129973.1, read on the forward strand.
CTCTCAAAAACATCTCCTATCTTTCCAATCTCTTTCGACGGATCTGTTGACTCACCTTTCTGGTCTTCAAAATACAATAAATTTTCTTCGAAATCTCATATTAAAAGTTGTTATATGGGCAGCATCAAAGAAATTGGGAGTTTTGTTTAGGGGCTGCGAGACTATTTTCCTCTTCTCAGTTACTCCAGCTATACAAGGGTCTCATCCGCCCTTGTATGGAGTACTGTTCTCATATCTGGGGGGGCTCTGGTTTCACCCGGCTTTTGGACAGGGTCGAGTCAAAAGCCAAAAGGCTTATAAACTGTTCTGTACTTTCACTTCATGACCCTCTATCTCTGCGGCGACGATGTTTGGTGCTTTATCTCTTTTCCTATAGGTATCGTGGCGGCAGGTGTTCGAGGGAAGTTACCCATCCGCGTACCACCACCTTTACGTCGCCCTCACAGAACTAGGGGTGCTGTGTCCTCTAACTCCCTTTGAGAGTTTTGTGTGAATATTGGCAACTCCAGCCTGGTTCGCTGCGGTGCTTCCTTCTTTCCTGCCACATCTGTTTACTGTGGAACTCTCTTCCATCTTCTGTGTTTCCTGCTGAATTTAATCTCCCTCACACTTTAAAGCCTGCGTCTGTGCTAACATCTGCATAATTTGCGCTAGCGGATGAATTTTGGCGTGTAACACCCCTTCCTGAATAGGGCTCTGCCCGTGAGTGGGTGATGACAACTGTTAAAAAAAAAAAAAAAAAAAAAAAAAAAATATATATATATATATATATATATATATATATATATATATAGCAACTATATATATATATATATATATATATATATATATATGCTGCTATATATATATATATATATATATATACTATATTTCAACTTATGTCGACATGCCTCTGATGAACTTGGAGAAGTTAAGATTAGTATCAAGATTGGCAGCAGCAACCCCAGTAACCCTCACAGAGTTGGAGGAATTTATCTTGCCTCAGCTGGACGATACTGAAATTGGGTACGTATGAATATAAAGAGTGAAAATCTAAACTGAAGATAAAATATGCCAGAGAAATGTAAAAAATAGACAATAAATATGCAGTCATGTGCAAAAAGTAAAATAAATTTAATAACTATGTGTGTTGTTATATGTGTAATTTTATCCAATGCATAATTATGGTATTAAAGTTAATCCATTTAATTATTTACCATTTGATTTATTTGATTTGCTTATTTCTTTCCTCTTGACATTTCAAACACAGCACCGAAAGGATGTCTCCAATACTACGAAGGGAAAGAGGGTAAAATCAAGTCCCTTAATTACGACGCCAGCAGTGGAGACTACGTTAGCAATTCTGATTATGACATTTGCTTCCGAAAAGTCGAAGAGTGAGTCTGTTATTATTATTATTATTATTATTATTATTATTATTATTATTATTATTATTATTATTATTATTATTATTATTATTATTATTATTATTATTATTATTATTATTTATTATTATTATTATTATTACTATTATTAATATTATTATTATTATTATTATTATTATAAATGCGTTGTACTTTGGCCAAAATAAAGATAGTATTTATGGTATTTGTGTACTAGTATGTAAAGTATTAATATGTAATTCATACACTGTATGTATGTATGTGAGTGTATACTAGAAATTGTATTTAATTTAACTTAATATAATACAAAATAGTCTGACTTAAAAGTTTATCTTAGTCATTAATTAAAGAACAATTAAAATTTAGTTTTTAAATCACGTAACGTATTTAAAATTTTCACTAGATTCAAAAAAGAAGCCGATGAAGACCTAACAGACCGAACATCCTTCAATGTTTGTGGAAGAGTCTTTTCTAACGTAGAACTTGAACAGAGTTTTGCTCCAGGATCAAATAACGCTTTGATTCGCAGGAGAAAGCGAAATCTCAAAAATGCCAGAGAAAATGCCAAATTAGTGAAATTGGAGGACGAAATCTCAAAGCCCGTCAGTGAAAATGTTGTTAGTCAAATTCAAAAAGTTATTTCAACTCTTCAAGAAGATCCTGAGTTAAGTGCACTACCTCCAAGTAAAGACACAAGCCAAAAGAAAGATCAGTATTCTGAAAAGAAGAAGGAGGAAAAGCCTTTAAAGAAGAAAGAAAAAGAAGCGAGTGAGTCAACAAGCCAAGATATTAGAAAATCAGGAAAGGAAAACACCAACGTTCAAGAAAATGTTGTTAAAGAAATTGAGAAGAAAGATGATATGAAGAAAGAAGAACAGATGAAACCTGCGAGCCCGAAAAAAACAGAAATGTCTGAAAATGATAAGCAGAAAGATGAAATGAAAACAACTGAAGCCCCTCAAGATGAAATTATTAAAGTTTCAATCAAACCTGACGACTTAAATATTAATGGAAAGCCTGAAGATATCAAAGTAATTGAACGGAAGAAGGAAAAAGATGAAAAAATTACATGGCTCATTCTTAGCGATGGAAGCGTCAGAGATTCCTCAAAATTCAGTGAAAACATGTATGAAGATACTCTAAAGCCTGTGAAACTGGTGAAAGAACCTGTTAAAGCAACAAAACTTAACACTGAAGAAGAAAAAAAAGATGAAGTAAAACTAGAGGCAACTATGGTCAAAAAAGAAGAACCTAAACTCAGTGTACAAATTGCCCCTATTGCAGTTAAAGAAGAAGAAGCAAAAGTCATGGAAATGGCTAAACCGGAAGAAAAACCTATGCCTCAGTTATTGAACAATGACAAGCCAGAAGAATCAATGGATCCAATGAAAGAAGAACCAACTACTGAAATGCCAGTGGAGGAAGTAAAAATTGCCGAGTATTCTAGAGAGGAAGCTGAACAAAAATTCCTATCAAAAATTGGGTGTGATGGAAGCTATTTGTTAGCAAATGATAGAAAATTCTGTGGTACTTTCCTTCGTAAGAGGATTCCCAATGCAGATGAAATATCAGCAAACGGTAAGATTTAGTTGTAAATAAGTAAAAACTATTTAAACCTAATTATATCAACAAATATTTAAAACGTAAATGAAATTATAGCATATATTTCTTTTAAATTTCTTATTTACTAAAATAATTAGGGTAATTTATTGTTTAAAATAATCATACTAAATCCTAGAGTAATTAAATTGATAAAATATGTATTTGTATTTTAGTATTTAGTATTTAGTATTTAAATTTTAAATTGATAAAATACGTATTTGTATTTTGATATTTAATTATAATAATTTTATCGTTTTCGACTTGCATTATATAAAATTTCTAAAATATTTTCAGATTTCCGCATGAGAAACGCTGATAGAATGTCTTTCAGAACAGTAGACAACCCACAAACCTCAATGAGATTCGCTTTCGATTTCTCAGTTAACTGCCGAACAATTACAACAACAACCACTACAACTACAACAACTTCGACAACAACAACTAAACCACCAACTACAACAGCTTCAGAAACAGAAATTAAAAGAAGAGTCGGACTTTTACAGTACCTTTTGGGATGGTACAAATAAGAACAGAAAATAACTCTTAAAAACAACACCAGATGTCCTTAGTTATAACCAAGTTTTCATCTTTCGAGAAGAGAAGGGGAGAAGGGGTTGACGGAACTCATCGTCAAAGGGGGGGATAGTCATGTACCGGTAAAGCAATAAAGAAGTATATGTAATAAACATATAAACCTTTATTATTATTATTATTATTATTATTATTATTATTATTATTATTATTATTATTATTATTATTATTATTATTATTATTATTATTATTATTATTATTATTATTATTATTATTATTATTATTATTATTATTATTACATATACCTGAGCTTTACATCAAAGATTTAGAGGACTTATTTGCATTATATATATATATATATATATATATATATATATATATATATATATATATATATATATATATATATATAATATATATATATATATATATATATATATATATATATATATAACTATATATATATATAATATATATATAAAAAAATATATATATATATATATATGTATATATATATATGTATATATGTATAACCAATATGTATATATATATATATATAATAACCATATATATATATCTCTTAACTATATATATATATAGCAACATATATATATATATGTATATAATTTATTGTATTTATTTATTTATTATTAAAAAATAGGTTAAGTTTTTAATTGTTACATAAAAGTAATATTTTTACTTTTATATTTTAATTAATAAATTATCTAAAATCATTTTTAGTATAGTTTAAATTTATCATAATAAATAATAATTATCATTATTATTTCACAATTTATATTTTTAAATATTTTATTTAGTTAAAAAAATAAAATAGCTGATAATATGTTTAAAAATTTTAAAATTTGTATAAAATAATGAGAAAAAGTTATCGCCAAAAAAAAAAAAAAAAAAAAAAAAGGTTATATTAAAAATGGTCAATTTCAGATAGGAATATTAATCGCTTCTTAATATTTATCGTGAAAAGGGGAAGTATCTTGAGAAATAGGAAATATATTCAGGATAGAACGGATAAAATTCCTTGAAGAATTTTACACTTACCATTTTCAAGGAAGAAGGATTCGGGAATTGTTTACAACACGCTAAAGAATTTTGAAAGGTACTAGATTTGATACAAAAACCGTTAAAAAGCCCAGATTTGATACAAAAACCGTTAAAAAGCCCAGATTTGATACAAAAACCGTTAAAAAGCCCAGCTTTGATGCAAAAACCGTTAAAAAGCCCAGATTTGATACAAAAACCGTTAAAAAGTCCAGATTTGATGGAAAAAACATTAGCCACAAAACTTTGTAAATCATAAGATATTAACGCGTTTTAATCATATTTTTGGCACTAAATTAATAAGAAAAGCGCTAGTTTTAGTGTGAAAAGTAGTAAACTGGCAACACACGCTGCATTCAGGAAATGAACCGCAAAAGAGAGAAGTTATAGCACCTCGTATATAGCTATTGTATATTTTGTAAGATGGATGCAATGCCATTCAATATGATAGGAGAACAGAGCACCCTCCCTGATGCCCCAATTAATGTCTCCATTCTTCTCATTGACCTTAGCTTTAAGTATTCTTTATTTTTTATTTTGACCAATTTTATAGTCTTATCATGGGCTCATTTTAATTTGCGATTTTCAGTAAACTATGAGATACTTTTTTCTACCCGAATTCTCTGCAAGAATCCATTCATGAATGACAGATGTAGATGGCTTTCATGAAATTATAAATGACGGCAATTACCCTAATAATGTTCTTGATAGTCTTAAATTTACAAACTAAAAGATGAATAATTTACAGTTGAGAGAGAACATAGCAATCAAATTAAAACCTTAACAAGAAGATCAAGACGTAAAATTTATTAGAAACTTACAAAGACCAATTTTTAATAATTTAATTCGCTGGTTTTTAAACATCAGCACAAATATAAAATGAAGCATTAGCGATAATATTTTAAAGAAGGATCTTAAAGTTATGCAACCCTGAATTCCTAGGCATGAAATTGAAACAGTAAAATAAATCAAATTTAGTACTGAGGCTCCGAATTTAATTCATCATAAAATAGTTTTGAAAAGCCATTAAAATTTGTATTGTTCTACAAAGTCAAAATTAAATAGGAAAATTTGTTAGCTCTTCTACGTTTATAAAATATCTTGCTACTAAACTACTAAGAAATACAATAACATTCGTTCAACTGTTTTTGCATAAAGTAACATTCATACTACTCCACAAGCTTGTGTTTAATAAGATACTTGCTCTTAATACGATAAATGCTACACTGGAGAAACAATATATTTTAAAGGAAAAAGAGAGCAACGGTTTTTAATAAAAATTAATTACATATTATTATGTTCTTTCAGTTCAAAAGAGGAAATATTTTATTAATTTTGAAAAATTAAAGTATTATTTAATGCATGTGGTCTTATTATTTTTTTACATAACACTGAAATTTATTTAATATTTGTAGGTTGTGTAGCAAGTGAAAAAAAAAGTTGACTAATTGAGTAACAAGCATTTAAAAAAAAATAAATAATTAATTAATCTTTATAACTTAAAGATAAAAAAAAAAAAACATGTATTTTTTTCTTTGTATGTAACTTTATAACCAAAATTTTTTATAGATTCCATTAATTATATAAATGAAGCTGGAGCTATATAACCAAAGAGGGCCAAAGTTGGAGTAGGAATCTGGCCATTTTAAAGTGATTGAGCCGAAGTTGGATCCGGAAAAAAATAATTTACAGGCTTTGCAGCAATAATTATGGCTTCCTACTTTCTTGTTTCGTTAAAATTCTGTCCTAAAGCAATTTTTAATATAATAGTTCTTTTAATAAAATAAAGTTAGACCGAAACATATATGTATATATCCATATATATATATATATATATATATATTTACTATATATATACTTATATATATATATATATATATATATAACATATATATATATATATATCTTATATATATATATATATATATATATATATATATATATCAGTGGTAGCCAACTACGATTTTTACTGGGGGTGATCTTGGAATGTTGTTGAATTTATATATATATATATATATATATATATATATATATATATATATATATATATATATATATATATATATATATATATATATATATATATATATATAT
>JABUQX010129973.1:25000-40223 GCA_015478945.1 Trachelipus rathkii
TCTCACCCCTGACTACCCAATCATGGGAGAGGGCACACCGCGCCCAGGTACCCCGCCGACGCAACTGGCCTCCTCCAGAGATCCTCCAGGGATGTTATGTTCCACATTGTTCTATGTTGATATTTTTTTAAACAGGAGAGAAAGAAGTGAGATGTATCCTCCGGAACCTGGCTACTGTTTTGACAGATGCTTGTGGTGGTTTGGTTAAGGTTGAATCTGTGTTTGTAGTATTGTAATTTAGGGTGATGGCCGCATCTTAGCTTTGCCAAGGATGATTGACCAGTTTTTGATAGCGAGTTTAATTATGGTGCTATTTCTAATGGGTGTTTCTTTAAAATGTTGTTTGGTGGTCTGTGTCTTAAGTGGTTTTCTGTTAGTGTCTTGTTGATTTGTTTGGTGTGTGTTGTGTTGTTTGGTGGTGGTGGTGGTGATGGAATGTTGTTCAGGATTTGTTTGTAATATAGGCTTGGTGAAGAAGGAGGTTGTTTGAGTCTGTGATTGGTAATGTTAGAGAGTGCAATGTGGCATAAGTGTTGGGGTGTTTGGGTTTTGGAAAAAAATTGTGTGCCTATCATGTCCAGGTGTGTGTCTATTAGAAGAATTTTGGTTTCTTCGTGCAGGTGTTGTTGATTTGCATCCTGTTATAATTCTTAGGGCTTTGTTTTGTGTTGTTTGGAGTTTCTTTATGTTATTTTTAGTCAGTAGTGGGTGCCAGGTTGGAGATGCGAAGTTTAGAGTTGGGCGAATGAATTTTTTGTATATAGTGGTGGATATTGGTTTATTGTTTGTGAATCTGTGCCAGAGATGGTTCTTAATATGCTTAGTTTCTTCTTAGCAGATGAGGTTATGTTGTATATGTATTTTGTGAAAGTGAGAAGTGTGTCAAGTGTTACTCCGAGGATTTTGGGAGTTTTGTTAAAGGGTATGGCAATGTTGTTTAGGTAGGCTTGTGGGTGTGTGGCACCAAGTTGGCGGTCGGTGGTAATTAATGTAATTGAAGATTTGTTTGGTGAGGTGGAATTCTGTTTTCTGTTAGCCATGTTTGAAGTTGGTTGATGCATTGTTGTTTCAGGCTTGTGGCCGTGTTTAGGTTCTGGTGTGTAGTGACTATGGTGATGTCATCTGTGTAGGTTGTTATGATTGTGCAATCTGTTTGTGATTGTGGTAGATCGGCTGTAAATAGGTTGAATAGTGTGGGGCATAATATTGCGCCTTGGGATACTCCGTTGTTGATTTATACTTTTCTGGATTATGGGTTGCTTGTTTGTATTTGAGCTGTTCGTCCTGATGGAAAGTTGGAAATCCATTTTTTTAGGTTAGTGGGGATGTTAGATTTTGCTATTTTGTGGATCAAGTTCTGCTTAGGTACTGTATCGAATGATTTGTTGATGTCGATTGCTATGATTATTGTTTTATGAGTTGGATTTGAGTTTAGGCCGGTGATTGTGGGTTGTATGATGTTTGTGAGTGCGGCTGTAGTTGCGTGGTTTTGTTTTAAACCGTGTTGGAATTTGTGTTTGATGATGTGTGGAGTTCTTTTGTTTAGTATGGTTTTTCTAGTAGTTTGCATAGTGTTGATAATAGAGAGATGGGGTGATATGATGAAGGGTCAGAGGGGTCTTTTCCTGGTTTTAATTTGGATATAATAATAGCTTTTTTTTCCAGATAGGGGGAATGAAGTTTAGACTGAATGAGCTGTTATTTATTTATTATGCTAATTGTGTTAAACTGTGTTCCCTAGGTGTTTGAGGTGTTTGTTTGAGATGTTGTCTGGGCCAGTTGCCAGTGAATTTTTAAGTGTCTTTGTTATGTTTTCTAATTCGGTTGTGGTTATTTCTATTGTTGGGTCGTGGTTGAGTTTTAGTTTCTTGAGAGCTTTGATAATTTTCCTGTTTTGAGGTTGTGTGGGATTTTGAATCTGCTTTGCGAAGTGAGTTGCAAGAGTGTTTGATATGGCTTGTTGGTTTGTGGATTTTGTGTGTTTCGGTTTTTGATGGATTCGTGAGTGTATGTCTGCTGGTTGGTAGAGTTTTTCAGTGTCTTTATTGTTTTCCACATTCTGGTACTATTCGTGTGTTGAATATTATTGGTGAGGAAGGGTTGGAAGTTGCTTGAAGAACGTGTGTTTGTTAGTTTATGATTTGGGTGTTTAGTGCTTTAATCTGTGTGGTCGTTTGGATTGATTTGGGTATTTTTGTTCTGAGCGAGCTGCGTTGTTTCATTAGTTGTTCAATTTCAGGTGTTAGGGTAGGGTTGTATTTTTTTGTGTATCCTCTGGGGATGGTTCTGTTAGCTGCTTTTTGAATTAGAGAAGTGAAATTTTGTATGGCTTTGTTGAGTCTTGATGTGCTAGTGATATTTAGGGGGTGTATGTTGTTTTCTATATGGTTGGTGAATAGTGTCCAGTCTGCTTTTATGTAGTTTGTGTATGTTTTTCTGAGTGGGTAGTTTGGTTTGTTGACATTTTGGCATTTTATGATGATGGGTAGGTGATCAGAGTTTAGGTCGGATTGTGCTGACCAGTGGAGTTTTGTGTGTAAATTTGGCGAACATAGTGTTATGTCTGGTGATATGCCCTTTTGGTTGGGTTGAGGTGGGTTTCTAGTGTGGCTGTTTGTATTGTTTAAGATGTTGAGGTTTTCAAGATTGGCTACGATGTTTGGTTTTCTTCTTGGGCTTTAAATCATGTAGGGTGGTGAGCGTTGAAGTCGCCCCTCATTATGAGTTTAGGAAGGTGGGAAATTTCGGAGAGGTTTGGTTTGTAATTTCTGGGGCATTGTGGTGAGGTGTGGTGGGGAATGTAGAGGTTTATTAGATTGTGTAGTTTTTTGTTTATCATTATTGTGAAGGACTGTGTTTTTGTGGTGTTGTCGCTTAATGCCATTATAGTTTATAGGGTGGTGTGTTTGTGTATGGTAGTGAGTTATGTATAAGGGTTAGTAGAGTGGAGTTTTTGGGGTTCTGGGGTGGGAAGATGGCATCATAGCCATAGAATTTTGATTCTGGATACTTATCGGGTAGGTAGGCTTTTTGTATCATGGCTATGTGTATGTTGTGTTGCTTTAGAAAGACTTCTATTTCTTTGGTTTTATTGTGTAGTGCGTTTGTGTTTAATTGTAATATGTTTATATTGTGGGTTTGTTTGTGTGATATATGTGTTGTGGGGGTTGTTGTGGATGGGGTACAGACTTGGCAGATCCAATTGTGAATTAAAGGGGGTTACGTAGGGAAATTGGAACAGTGTTTGTGGATCCATTGTTTGCATCTATTGGAGTTTATGGAGTTTTTCCTCACTATCTTGTTGCACATTGGACATATGCAGATTCCAGGTCCGGGGTTTGTTTCTGTGTCACCGGCTTTTATTAGAAAGGCTGAGGCATAAGTCGGGAATGTATGCCTCATGATAAGTAGAAGGAGAAATAAAGTTGTTGAACGGTGGTGATTCCTAGGAATGATCTCGGATTTGTTGGGTCCGGAAACGGCGGTGAAGCACATACGTCGCAGTAAACACCATGGTCTCCCGTGGGTGGTGGGGTGGGGTGGGGTTGAGAAAACGTTGAAGTACTTCGTCCAGGTTGGTCGAAAGACACTTGCCGACCTTTTCTCCGCGAACATATATATATATATATATATATATATATATATATATATATATATATATATATATATACTATATATATATAACTATATATATATATATATATATATATAATAACATATAATATATATATATATATATATATATATATATATATAAATATATGCTATATATATATATATATATATATATGTATAACAACAATAACAACATATATAATATAGATAATAATAATATGTAATAACAATAATAATAACCAACATATATATGAAAGAATCACATAAATATACATATTATATATATACTATATATATATATATATAATATATATATATATACTTATAATATATATAACATATATATATAATATATATAATATATATAACATATATAGTCGACCGTTTGAATTGGGGTATCTAAAAAAAACTACTATAGCTGTTTAAAAACTAAATATATTTTGGGAAATCAGCCGATCATTGGGATACAGGAAAATGAAGAAGAAATAAATGAAGCTTAATAAGAATAAAAAAAAGTCTATAATAATAAATACGATATAATTGTACGATAAGTTCCCAATGAATTGCCATTTTTGATAATCGGAAATATAAGAGGACGACGAATATTGAAAAGTCGATGGTTCATAGGATGTATATAAAAGAAGATCAGGTAAATGTTTTTAGTACCAGTAATGAGCAGGAGTAGTGAAATGATAATGAAAGTAATAGAGACATACATAAAGCCAAAAACAACAATTTTATTAATAGCGTTTACGATATTTGTGGTTGAGTTTCAGATCTTTTTTAAAGAATATTTAATTCACTTTGGAGGCGTATTATAAATTCAGTACAGCAACCTAACCTAACCTAACCAAACAATTATCTTTGATAATTGTTAAAAGGAGAATCATTTATGGAAAACACTGAACAAAAATTAAGCCCAACTTCGTTTTCTGTTACTTATTGTTTTTAAAACATTTCGGTTGTTTTGTAGATGATAATATAACGTTTAATGTTTCTTACCTTTTTGGGATAATATCGTTAAAAATATCTCCTAATGATGTGAGATTAATTTATAAATTTATTTCTTTATTTTTGCTAATTGTATAACTCTCTCGCTGATTCTGTTGTTATTACTTGGCAAGTACTCAACTAGTTTAAAATTCCAATACTCTAATAATTCATTCACTGGCTTACGCAGGGGATGGGTTGAGGTGTGAGGAGAATTCAACACTCCCACCCTGCCTCTCTCCCCGAAATTTTTGTGCGACAGATTTTTGCAATGTACCGATCATGAAAAGGTATAAAATATGAGGTATAATTGGAAAGTTTGAAAGGTTCGCTATCTTATACACTATACATAAACACTCTCATACACTATCTCAATTCAAAATTATAATTAGATTGGGCTACTAAATATAAAAAAAATTATAGATTTCATTTCGAAAGATATTTTTTAAGATATGTTTTTATAAAATTTTTGAAGTGTAATTAAGAATTATTCTTTTTAATTAAAAGATTTTGCATTTTTAACGTATGAATTTCAGGAAAAGGTACCAATATGGCAACAATCGAAAACGAGTTTCCGTAAACTAGAAGGATTCTGGTAAGCAGGATTGTGGAGTGGGAGTGAACGGAGACTGAAAAGAAAATGAAAAAATAACAAATATAAAGAAATACATTTTTCATTTCAATTAAGTTTTTTTTTTCATTTTTGTTTTCTTTTTATCTTTTAAATAATCTACTTGGTTTTCATAAAAGCCTTTACCTCAGCGCGAACCAACAAACACACTGCACACACACACAACACCACACACACACACACACACACACAACACACAACACATATATATATTATATATATATATATATATATATATATATATATATATATATATATATTATAATATATATATATATATATATATAATATATATTTATTGGTGGTCCAGCAGAAAAACAATGTTTGAATTTTTTAAAAAATGAGATTGGTAAAGTTTCAGCTCAATTGGATAACGTTAACCGTTCTTCATTGAGGTCAAAGTTTTGGCAAAGCTGCGAATATTGCAAAAACAAATCACATTTACCCTTCATAAAGTTGAAAACCATTCACCCTAGAAACTTGATTCTTGTTTTATTTCATAGGAAATGTTGTGGTCTTGAAGTTTTACTAGCACTAACTTTTTATTAAAACTTAATAGATTTGAAATATCGAGCATTTTCTAAGACCGGACATGATTCGATTTCAAGTGACTTTTATGCAAATGCCAAAAAGCGTTGGAAAATCGTTTCAATCAGCAATGAGCAAAATGCTTTTTAAAGTTTTCGACAAAAGTGATTTTATTTCTTACTTTATTTCTTAGCTTTTATATATTGTTTTATGTTTCGCACATCAGGATCAGTATTTAAAAATTCACTATCAAATTTAAAATCACAGTTTTATTATATATATATAAAATATATATATATATATATATATATTATTAATATATATATATATATATTATTTATATTATATATATATATTATTATATATATATATATATACTATATAATATAGATATAGTAGCTTACCAAACAGTTTTGAACCATCTAAGCTTTTTTTTCAAAAAGTATACAGAGATATAGGTCTGCTGAAACGTGGATATATTATGTATGGGTTTAAGCTTCGAAACAAGGGTAAATTTAAGTCTCTAGGATTGTATTAATAGAGGGGGGTGGCCCCGAGGGTGGACGTAGATATTGCGCTTACGCCTTTTGTTGCGGATCTGAGCGATGAGATTAGGCCTAATTCGAGCACCTGGAGGTCAGACAGACAGAAGGTCTGTCTGATCGACAGAACGACAGACCGAAGGTCTGTGTTTTTGTCTGTCTGTCTATTTGTCTGTTTTGTTTGTTTGTGATTGATTATTATTATTACACGAAGAAGTGATCGAAGGGTTACTTCTGAGTTGTTTTTTTAAGCCCTTCTTGCGTGTCCTTCAGCGTCTCTTGTGTTTCGGTCTGCACGCACGGACCGACCGCACCGCCGCACGCACGCGCATTGCTCGGTCTCGCCACGCTCTGGCTAGAGGTTTGAGACATGGTATCTCTGTCAAACTTGGTACCGTTTGGGGATAACGTATCCTCGACAAGACGAAGTTACGGTCCCAGGGTTCCCAAAGGGGGGACACACCCCATTAAAAAAGTTAAATTGAATCGTATAAGGCTGAATTTGGTAGAGAGGATTCAGATTTGAATTTCTAGAAAGAGTTTTAGTATTGGAGATCTGAATGAGATTGGATTCGGCCCCGTGCTTGGAGCCGCGCGGTGCCAAGTAATAAACATTCGTATAACACAATGTTGGTGTGTGTCCTTATATATGTTTTTGGGTCTGTAGATTTCGAAAATAATGGTTAGTGACCCATCAAGAAAAAAAAATTAAATAAAAATAATAATAAATAAAAATTTTTATTCTTTTTTTGGTTTTAATAACTAATTGTAACGTTTTACATACCTAAAGCAGTAAATCAAGAAATCAGTAAATCAAACCCAACCTACCCTCCTGTTCAGTCGTGATCTATTGATCTATTGAATCTATTGAATTAAGGTCAAATTTTTACATACCTTGTAACGTTTTACATACCTAAATCAGTAATTCAGTAAATAAAACCACCCAACCTACAACCTACCCTCCCTTCCAGTTGTGATCTATTGATCTATTGATTCAAGTCATATTTTTATAAAATTGGAACGTTTTAATACATAAAGCATAATAGTAATATAAACCACCAGTCTGCCCCCAATTCGCCACCCTCCTGTCGTCCTTGAACTATTGATCTAATGATCTATGATTCCAGTCATATTTTTTTTACTAAAAATTGTAACGTTTTACATACATTAAAATAGCTAAATCAGTAAATCAAACCACATCCATCACATCACTGTACCTCATGCAATCTTGGAACTATTGATGCTTTTGATCTATTTGATTAAGTCATATTTTTTACTTATATTGTAACGTTATTATATCAAAAGTAAATCAGTAAATCAAAACCATCCATCAGCCTTGAACTATTGATCTATTGATCTATTTGATTCAAGTCCATTTCGAGTATATTTTAGATAAAAAACCATAACATATAAATCAAGTTTTTTCAAAGACATCATATATGCTGACGTAACAAGTTTTCCAACATAACTAAAAGCTCACTCTGCATATCTGAACTACGAATATCATGTACACCCACAATCTTAAACAGGAATACAACTGTTAACATTAACAAAGTTTCAAACATTACGTAAACAGTAAAGTAAACTAACATAGCATACAAAACGAACCTATTCATACTTTTGTTCAAGCATATCTCTAACATAACGTGTTAATTTTACATTAACATGGTATATTAACAAAAATTTACCATAAACTTGTGTAATTATCATACAGACAGCGAATATATTGCTAAGTAACAAAGTTTTTTAACAATTTAATAAGAAACATCATCAAGAAACTAAGAATAATATATAATACGACAAACCTTGATCACATCTTAGCAAGGAATAAACTTAACGAACTTTAACAAAGGTCCAAACTTGATCAACCAGTAAAAGTAATAACGCATACAATAACATAATCCATTCGCGCTTTATCAAATTTTTCATCAACATAGTAATATTTACAAAAATAAAATAAAATTTAGCAAACATTAACATTTTTTTAGTTTTAATGTGAACGGGTAAAGAACAAAGCAATAAGTTTTTAACTCTCTGTAAGCTAAACTATGAACATAACGTACTTATGATACGACGAATCAGACGAATAAACAGTATCATTACAATTAGTCATAAAACGAACATACGGGGAGTAAAACAAGTTTTCAAATTTTAATAACATATAATTTTTCATTGAAAAAGAGCGTTATATAAATACATAAAACATTAAATAATAAAAAATAAGTTTATTTTATTAAATAATTTATCTAATCAGAGAACATAGGACTCAACATAACTTTGGGTAAAGTTTATATATCTCTCTAAAGAATCAACACCCTTTTGAAAGGATGTAAGTATAAATGCCTTCAGGAACCTAAAACATTTTTCAGCATATTTTGATTCAGCAGAACTCATTCTCTATACAAGAGAGAAGTAAACTCATCCAAGCTGGTAGTTAGTTATTAAGGCTTTTCTGTATACTGCATTATACGGAACACATTGTTTCGGTGTAAATATATAGATTTACATCGTGAGGCTATATGTATTAAGTATGCGAGTAGTCAACCACTCGTTAAAGATGCGCGATGTTAATATACATTTTTTATTTTAATCAAAGCTGTAATATTTTCAGACGTTCGAACTGTGAAACCTATAGACGTACGCCAGAAGGTCACACAATCGATGGGTTTCCAGTAATTGCGTACATCAAGGGTTTTAACATCGTCACACGACGAGAGCACAGTCTTTCTATTAAAGCACTTCGCCTGTCTTCCAGTTAGATTTTTACTTGCGTTGATACCATCGGATAACAACACTTATCTCTTATCATGCTCGCTGCGCATGTCGATAATTTTGATGAATGCCATCAGCACAACGAATAAGGTTATTATTTGACTCTCTGGGCAAGGAATACAAGCAAGGTAGCGACCGCCAATCGGTTTACGATTAAATAAATGACACTTTGTTAGGAATAAGAAAGTTGCGGTGGAAGATATCTACACAGACGTGGGAGATGGCGGGAGATGTAATGTATCAAGACAGCGAAAATATCTACTGAAGAAATAGAGTGTATAAACAATCATTAAAGGTAATAGGATTCTTTCTTTCAACCAATCAGAAAGAAGTAAACAAGAACATGAGCACGAACGAACCATGTCAGTTCAAAAGGGTATATATTCTCGTTAGACAAAAAACAATAAGAATAAACAGGTTACAATTAAGGGTATGAAATGTATTACAAGGAAATGAAAACCCAAATTGATTGAAATGAGCTTAATCAAAATTAAAGAAAGTGGGAAAAAAGAAAAAAGTGGTGTTGTATTAATGAGTTGTTATGTATAGATGACGATAATAGGTATATGGTAGTAATAGTAATGAATAATAATAATAATAATAATAATAATAATAATAATAATAATAATAATGATTATTATAATGATTGTACATACATATAGTTTTTTACATAGGCTTAAGATCTAAATACGCTATTTACACTGAAAACCAATCATTTTCGTCGTTATATCTAGAGATATTTTTTCACTTCATGATACATCATTGAGTAATATGTTAAAAGTTTTCACGTTCAGACACTAAATTTTGGTTTACTAGATAGATCAGTTAGGTAAGCACTTTCGGACATTGTTTTCTAATTAGATATACGAGTTTCTGTGCATCTATAGAATTTAAGAAACGTTAAGTTGATATCTCAGAATAATCAATCAGCGTTTTTTTGAATGCGTATATTCCTGATACAACATGTAATGTGCAACAGTTACATAATTAGACAGCATTTTCGATTTCTTAGTTTGCGTAATATACATTTCAGAAACCTCCGATTGCCATTTTGCCTGTTTTAAATCAGAAATATATGTAGTCGTAAGCCACACCAAACGGAAACCTGTTCCATTACACATCTTCCATACCCGAACTTCCATTCGGTGTGAAATTATAATCCTTAGAAAAAGAGATAGTAAGATGACTGGACTTTATGATCCTTTCTGGCAGATAATGTTTTCGAGTGAGTCCTATAAAACTTGGGTAGAGTTAGAGTACCTTACCCATTCTGCAGGTGCGACAGATAACGAGTAGTTCATTGTTATCATAAATACGCCTGTTACTATGGTATACAGATTGATTAATACACGTGAAAAAATAAGAACCATCGGGGTTTTCTTTTATATAAGATTGAACCCCTCCAGGATCTGTTGATTAACCTTTGATAATGTTTGTATAGAGGTATATCTGTTTAGACGCAATATACCCTTAGTGAAAATAGAACACTTTTTAAACGGAACACAACCTAATGCTTTTAAGTCCACAACGATTATGATGTTAAAACAAGCGTAAGTAAAAAGATATTTAAAATTAAGGACAAACCACAAAGCTAAAAGGAAGGCTAACCTGTTTTTTACGATGTAGCATTCCTTTTAGGCTTACGCTCACGTAAGTTTTATGTTGTATTTGTATTTTCGTGTTTCATTCAAAGCTATCACATTGGAAACTAATAAACGCTAATTGGAACTAAGAACATAACATAATCTAACTTACGAATAAACAATGTTTTTATTAACAAAGTTCATTTACTCATCTTACGGAATTCCTACTTATCAAGGTAAAAGTAGTAATAGGATACAATATTCGATATGTTCCACTTTTCCCGCATATCAGCACAGGTAAGACGTATTATCTAACAAATTCCCTAAAAAAGTGACCAATCTATCAAAAGATACAGCATCTTGAACTATGAATTTACACTATCTTCATCAAAATGTCACTCGTCTCGAGTATAACAACAGTTGACTATGGAATAAACGTAGCATTACAAAATTCTAGGGCAAACCTACATTACTCAACAAAAACTTAACTAGGCTCACGTTATTAACACATCATCGTCAGTTAACAAGTAATAATTACAAAAGCTCATCTTTCTCCTAAAAATCAAGTGTTATTTCACACAGTCTAGTTATCATTTTAACTAACGTATCCTAACTTACGAATAAACAGCTTCATTACCAAAGAGTATCTAAAGCATACATAACACCGGAGAAACCATGGGATGCGTCTGAAGGATGTGATCCTGATAGGGATACGAAGGGTGTAGCGGGCATTACACTCCGAAGGAGGGTAAGGCTCAGCATTCGGGCTGAGGCTAAACGCTTACACCCCTTCGGGGTGAATCCACTCTCAGGATTCACATCCTTTTCTAGGGGCGCATCCCCTTGGGTTTTCTCTCGTGTGTGATGTGATGCTTTAATGATACTCTTGGTATAATGAAAGCTGTTTATTCGTAAGTTGGGTAGGTATGTTAAAATATTACTATGACTGTGGTAAATTAACACTGATTTGGTAGAGAAATGATGAGCTTTGTAAGATATTACTGTGTTAACTGACAATGATTGTGTTAGATACGTGAGCCTAGTTTAAAGATTTTGTTGAGTAATGTCAGGTTTACCGATGATTTTGATAATGTTACGTTTATTTCATAGTCAACTGTTGTTATAACTCGAGACGAGTGACATTTTGATGAATGATAGTGTAAAATTCATAGTTTCAAGATGCCTGGGTACTTTGATAGATTGTCACTTTTTTTTAAGGGAATTTGTTAGATAATACGTCTTTACTGTTGCTGATATGCGGGAAAAGTGGGGAACATATCGAATAGAAAACGACTTCAAGCTATTTAACTCTTGATACGTCGGGAATTTACGCACATGAGTATGAACTTTGTTATGAAACTGTTTATTAGGTAAGTTAGTATGTTTATGTTCTTAGTTCGGCATTAGGTTTATTGTTTGCATAGTGATGCTTTGAATGAACACGAAATACACAATACAAACATAAAAGTACGGAGCGTAGGCCTAAAAGTGAATGCCCTTATGTAAAAAACAGGTTTAGCCTTCCTGTTAGGCTTGTGTTTGTATCCTTAATTTTATAATATCTTTTCTCATGAGGCTTGTTTTAACGTCATAATCGCTGTGGACTTGAAAGCATTAGGAGGTTGTGTTCCGTTTAAAAAGTGTTCTATTTTCACTAAGTGGGCAATATGTTGCGTCTTAACAGATATACCTCTATACAAAACATTATACAATGGGTAATCAAGATCCCTGGGTGTGGGGGTTTCAATCTTATATAAAAGAAACCCCGATGGTTCTGATTTTTTCACGTGTATTAATCAATTTGTATACCACAGTAACAAGCGTATTTTTATGAGTACAGATGAACTACTCTGTATATGTCGTCACGCTGCAGAATGGGTTAAGGTGTACTCTAACTCTACCGAAGTTTTAGTAGACTCACCGAAAACGATTATTGGCAGAAGAGGATGTCATAAAGTCAGTCATCTTACTATCTCTTTTTCTAAGGATATAATTTCACACCGAATGGAAGTTCGAGTATGGAAAATGTGTAATGACAACAGGTTTATTTTAACCTAAGCTCGTAGAAATCTATATTTCTGCGATTAAAACAGATAAAATATTCTATCGAGGTTTTGTAGGAATGTAATAAGCAAACTAAGACTCGGATGCGGTCTATTATGTAACTGTTGCAGCTTACATGTGTATCAGGAAATATTAGCTTAAGAAACGCTGACTTGATGATTCGAGATATGATTGAACGTTTTTAATTCTTAGATGTAGAACTCGTTTATCTTTTAGACACATGGTCGACAGTATTACCTAACTGATCTATCTAGTAAACCAAATTTTAGTGTCTGACCGTGACTTTTACATAGTCTCAATGATGGTATGATGAAGTGAAATATTTAGTTAAGAGAATGAATACGTTTTCGTGTAAGATTTAGCATTTTTTCGATTTAACTAATGTAAAAACTGATATGTCTGATGATGAATTGATTATATTTAATTATTATTATTTATTATATTTTATTTTATTATTTTTATTATTATATTATTATTTTATTATTATTATTATTTTATTCTATTATTTATTTTATACTTTTTGTTTTGTTTTTGTTTTTGTTTTGACTAAGCTCATTTCATGTCAATATGCGGTATAGATCTCCTTTGTATACTTATATTACCATAGTGAACCTGTTTATTGTTATTTTTGTTGTTTTGTTAACGAGAATATATAACCCTTTTGAACCCTGATATGGTTAGTTCGTGGTCGTGTATTTTGTTTACTTTCTCTGATTGGTTGAAAGAAAGTCTCAATATTTAAGGCTTGTTTTACATCTATTTTTCTAGTAGAGATATTTATTCGATGTGCTGATGATGACATTCCGATTCACGTCTGTTGTAATATATTTCACGCAGACTTTCGTTATTCCTAAGAAGCTGTATTTATATTTTAATCGTAACGATGAATCGCTACGTTGCTTGTTCCCTCAGAGAGTCCAATAATAGACCTTTATGTTTGTGCTGATGGATTCATCAATTGATATCGCAGGAGCATGGGTAGAGGATAAGTTGTTTTGTTATCGATGGATAACGATAGTAAATATTAACTGGGAAGAAGCGTAGTGTTCTATTGAGACGTTGTTTGCTCTGTCGTGTGAGATGTTAAACCCTTGATGTACGAACTACTGAACCTGTTGTGTGACTTTCTACGTAATGTATAGGTTTCAGTTGACCGTTGAAATATTAGTTGTTAAATCTGATTTTCGATTAAGAGGTTTGACTACTGATGACTTAATACATATAGTCTCACGGTGTAAATCTATGATTTTTTACACGAAACATGTGGTTTTCCGTATAATGAGGTATACAGGAGTGCATTAAACTATCAGCTTGGATGATTTTACTTCTCTCTTGTATGAGAATGAGTGCTGGTGAACCAAAATATGCTGAAAATGGGTTTAGTGCTGCTGAAGGATTTATACTTAATCTTTCAAGGGTGTTGTTTTTAGAGAGATATATGAACTTACCAAGTTATGTTGGATCCTATGCTTTGATTAGATGACTTAATATTTTAAAATAACTTATGTTTTTATGTATTATATGTTTTTATGTATTTATAGCTCTTTTCAATGACAATTTGTTATAAAATGAAAACTGTTTTACTTCGTATTTGTTTTATTGATAAGTTTGTTAGATAGATGTTTATTCCGTGTGTTGTTCGTGTGTTAAGTAGTTTGTTCATAGTTTAGCTTATACGAGAGTAAACTTATTTGGTTTGTCTTTACCCGTTAGGTACTATGCTGGTGTGCTAAGGTTGTGTAAATTTTTTTTTTTTTGTTAAATATTATATGTTGGAGATATGCTTTGATAAGCGGAATGGTTTATGTTTTGTGATGTCTTGTTAGTTAACTTTTTATGTTGATAAGTTTGGACCTTGTTAAAGTTGGTAGTTTATTCGTTGTAAGATGTGTCAGTTTGTCGTTGTAATATTAATTTTAGTTCTGGTGATGTATGTTGGCTTTATTATGGGAAAAACCTTTGTTATTGCATAACTTTCGCTTGGTTTGTATGATAATTTAACAGGTTATGAAATTTGTTAATATTTCCATTCGTTAATGTAAATTTTAACGTTTATGTTAGAGGATATGCGACAAGTGTGAATAAGTTCGTTTTATGATGTTATGTTAGTTTTTTACTGTTGTTAAGTTGTGAACCTTTGTTAATGTTAACAGTTTTTTCCTGTTTAAGATGTGTTAGGCTTTTGTGTTGTGGGTTATATTCTAGTTAGAGGATGTAAAGTAGCCTTTATTAATGGTGAAACTTTGTTAGTCGATATATTTGATTGTTTTTGTATAAAGACTTGATTTGTTTGTTTATCCAAAATGATACAAATGTGATTGAATATAGATCAATAGATATGTAAGGGATGGAGGAGGGTGAAGGATGTGGATGCGATGGTGTTTGATTTACTGATTTCTGTTTTAGGTATGTAAGTTCAATTTAGTAAAATGACTGATATAGATGATAGATAATAGTTCAGGATGCGGGAGGGTGAAGGATGGTGGATGGATAGTTGT
>JABUQX010129974.1:0-7500 GCA_015478945.1 Trachelipus rathkii
GTTGTACTTCGTTCAGTTAAAATTGGGTGTTTAACCGTTTTATATTTATCGTGAAACGCTTTTCGCGTTTTCATTACGCCCTTTCAATATATATATATATATATATATATATATATATATATATATATATATATATATAATATATATATATACCACACATACTATATATATATATATATATATATATATAACCATATATATATATATATATATATATATATATATATATATATATATATATATATGGCAGATACCGTGGGTTTGGGTAGCCTAATGGTAATGTGTTGGATTCTTGATCCAAAGTTTCAAGGTTCTATTCTAAGAAATTCCAATTGTTAGTTATGTATATCAAGTTTCGTATGAGTTTTTTTTTTTTTTTTTTTTTTTTTTTTTTGACATATTCATCATTTTAATTAGCAATTTTTGTTTACGTGAAATTTTTATTAACTACAGTTGAACGAAAATTAATAAATTTCTCACCGTTTTGTTTAGATCCCCTGTGTTTCATTTTTCATTTATTTGTTTATTATTTTTTTATTATTAATATTTTTGAGTTTAAAAAAATTGAATTGGAAACTACTGCAATATGCTTGACTCAATAAATCATAAAAAGAGCTTAAATTTCTTAGATCGAACGACATTGACTTGTTAATCAATTTCATTTTTTTTTTAAATTTCATAAAATAAATAATATTTTTGAAAATGTTGAAGTTGTCTTAAAAAATTTTGATGATGGAAAAGGGAAGTTGAAAACTATTGGAAATGTATGATCAGTCAGAAATAAATTTCATGATTGGTTCCTTCATTGTTAATGATGCTAAAAAAAAGGAAAACCTATGAAGCAAAAAAATAAGCTTGCAGAAGAGCTAAAGAAACTGCTGTTAATTAGTTGGTTAATGCATATTTTTCGATGCTCATGGATGAAAAGGAAAGTTTTCTAAAAATAAGAAGATTGAAAGGAAATCAAGAGCCAAAAGAGTCTGACATATCTTTTTATTATTATTATTTATTTTCCTTCCTTGAATAGGGCCCTGCCTGCGAATGGTGATTTTGTTAATTTAAAAAAAAAAAAAAAAACAATCTTTTACAGGGTACATATATCCACTAGCGTAACTGAACCTGGGAATCGAACTCCGGACCTTCGATTCACAAGTTCAGCACACTAACCCCAACACCATAAGGCGATAAATAAATTCATAATCTTAAATATATTTAAACTAACAAAATAGAATTTATTTATATATACGAAGATGAAATTAATTTTTTAAATTATTTGATCTTTATATATAAATGTATTTAGCTGAAGTTAATTTTTTTTAATTATATGGTGTTTTTACAAATATTGAATTGGTATATATATATATATATATATATATATATATATATATATATATATATATATATATATATTTATTTTATATATATATATATATATATATATATATATATATATATATATATATATATATATATATATATATATATATATATATATCAGAACATAGGCAAGCAACAATCAATTTTAACAAAAAAAATGTGTCGTTGAAATTTCATTCTCTTAAGGGCTCGAACCTTCGACTTTACTATCTATCTGAAAGGCTGTTGTTGATGGTTCGAGTCTTTACGCCGGTGAAATTTTCCCCCGTCTTATCATTGCAAATTTGTCGCCTCAATTGTGTTTTCCATGTCCACCTTGCTTTACTTTTTTTGGATTCTCATGTAACCCAGAAGCACCCTACCGGGTTGTCATGGGTTCCAAACAGGGTTTTGAAGACCCTTCTATGGATTATAATAAGTACCCATTTTCAAAACATTTATACCGAAGCAGGGGACATGAAAACTGTTCCGAGAGGCTTTCTTATCTGGGAAGGTGTATTGGACCAGTGGTAAAGTCTCATGTACATTGTCTAATAGCGAAGCTAATGTCACCTCTTTGAGTAATGCGTCGAGTAAAATGTTTCTGATAAATATATATATATATATATATATATATATATATATATATATATATATATATATATATATATATATATATATATATATATATATTTTATATATATATATATATGTGTGTGTGTGTGTGATCCGTGTTTGCTCAGATTTCATTGATTGAGTGGTATTTACAATTGATATGAATCTGTATCTCAAATACTGTATACAATTATATGTCACGATTATGATATTTTTTTCCACAAAAATACCCCAACTTGAATTAATCTTTTTTAAACACCTTTTCCTAAAGAGGTTTCAAAATTAAAATTTTTAAACTAAAGCATTTCACCTCTATATTTCATTATTTCATTTAATATTTCTATATTTCTATATTTCATTAATCGAAGGTATAAATGATTAACCTTATGATGACATTCCACAAATTAGAAATCAATGCCCTATTGAACTATTTTAAGGTTATTCGAAAAATACTAATTCAATGAGATAAAAACATTTTGAATCTGAAAACAATTTGTAATTATTAATGAAAATGTTATTTAAAATCATATGAAATGTAAAAAATAATGAATATTTCAGCAATATTCTATTAATAGGTACTGCACATCAAAAATATATTTTATCATAAATGAAAAGTGATATAAAGTATTTGAAAGAAATATATATATATATATATATATATATATATATATATATATATATATATATATATATATATATATATATATATATATATATATATATATATATATATATATATTTATATATATATATATATATATATATTGATTATATATATTTATATATATATATATATATATATATATATATATATATATACTATAACATATATATAAAGTGATATATATATATATATATATATATATATATATATATATGGCAAATACCGTGGGTTTGGTTAGCCTAATGGTAATGTGTTGGATTCTTGATCCAAAGTTTCAAGGTTCTATTCTAAGAAATTCCAATTGTTAGTTATGTATATCAAGTTTCGTATGAGTTTTTTTTTTTTTTTTTTTTTTTTACCTTATTTTAACTTTTTTTTTTTACATATTCATCATTTTAATTGGCAATTTTTGTTTACGTGAAATTTTTATTAACTACAGTTGAACGAAAATTAATAAATTTCTCACCGTTTTGTTTAGATCCCCTGTTTTTCATTTTTCATTTATTTGTTTATTATTTTTTTATTATTAATATTTTTGAGGTTAAAAAAATTAAATTGGAAACTACTGCAATATGCTTGACTCAATAAATCATAAAAAGAGCTTAAATTTCTTAGATCGAACGACATTGACTTGTTAATCAATTTCATTTTTTTTTTAAATTTCATAAAATAAATAATATTTTTGAAAATGTTGAAGTTGTCTTAAAAAATTTTGATGATGGAAAAGGGAAGTTGAAAACTATTGGAAATGTATGATCAGTCAGAAATAAATTTCATGAATGGTTCCTCCATTGTTAATGATGCTAAAAAAAAGGAAAACCTATGAAGCAAAAAAAGAAGCTTGCAGAAGAGGAAAAGGCCAAAGAAACTGCTGTTAATTAGTTTGTTAATGCATATTTTACGATGCTCATGGATGAAAAGGAAAGTTTTTCTAAAAATAAGAAGATTGAAAAGAAATCAAAGGCCAAAAAAGTCTGACATATCTTTTTTTATTATTATTATTTTATGTTCCTTCCTTGAATAGGGCCCTGCCCGCGAAAGGTGATTTTGTGTTAAAAAAAATAAAAAAAAATAAAAAAAACAATCTTTTACAGGGTACATATATCCACTAGCGTAACTGAACCTGGGAATCGAACTCCGGACCTTCGATTCTCAAGTTCAGCACACTAACCCCAACACCATAAGGCGATAAATAAATTCATAATCTTAAATATATTTAAACTAACAAAATAGAATTTATTTATATATACGAAGATGAAATTAATTTTTTAAATTATTTGATCTTTATATATAAATGTATTTAGCTGAAGTTAACTTTTCTTAATTATATGGTGTTTTTACAAAAATTGAATTGGTAAATATATATATATATATATATATATATATATATATATATATATATATATATATATATATATATATATATATATATATATATATATATATATATATACAAACTATATATATGATAACAAAGGCAAGCAACAATCAATTTTAACAACAATTAGACGTAGAAAAATTTCATTCTCGTAAGGGCTCGAACCTTCGACTTTACTATCTATCTGAGAGGCTGTTGTTGATGGTTCGAGTCCTTACGCCGGTGAAATTTTCCCCGTCTTATCATTGCAAATTTGTCGCCTCAATTGTGTTTTCCATGTCCGCCTTGCTTTACTTTTTTTGGATGCTCATGTAATCCAGAAGCACCCTACCGGGATGTCATGGGTTCCCAACAGGGTTTTGAAGACCCTTCTATGGATTATAATAAGTACCGACTTTCAAAACATTTATACCGAAGCAGGGGACATGAAAACTGTTCCAAGAGAGGCTTTATTATCTGGAAAGGTGTATTGGACCAGTGGTAAAGTCTCATGTACATTGTCTAACAGCGAAGCTAATGTCACCTATTTGAGTACATTTAAAATTTTTTATATATATATATATATATATATATATATATATATATATATATATATATATATATATATATATATATATATATATATATCAGTGGCGTGCGGGTCGTTGCGCCCCCCCGCGACTTATTTTGTGCGCCCCCTTAGTCATGGATAGGGTGGATAGAGTTTTTGGAACTTGAATGACAAAAAAAAGTTTCTTATTCATATCAAAGAAAAATCACATTATCATTACAAAAGAATCAGAGTGTATTACAATGAAAAAAGGTTTATATATATATATATATATATATATATATATATATATATATATATATATATATATATATTTGTATTTATATAACTACTCTTACTATATCAGAGGTGGGCGCGCAAATTTTAAAATTTAGAGCGCAAACGCTAAAGCGCAATGTGGAAAAACTAAGTCCGCAAGCGCAAAAGCGCAAAATTTTTCAAAAAATTAGTCTGCAAGCGCAAAGCGCACATGTCCGAAAAACTTAGTCCGCAAGCGCAAAAGAGCAAAATTTTTCAAAAAAATTAGTCCGCAAGCGCAAAGCGCACATGTCCGCAAATTTAATTTTTTTTTTTTAAAAGCACAATTTTAGTAGAGAGGGGAAAAATAAGGCGCAAGTTTTTAAAGGCTGAAATTATTTTTAAATTTTAATTGAAAGATGCAAAATATATAACAAAAAATGAGAAAGATTTTAATCTTATTCAATTATATGTGATCTTGACCTCCTCTCTCTCCTCTTGCATTCTGTATAGGATCATATTCCCTTTCATAAAGATAAATTTTTCAAAATTGCTGGATGCCATGGTTGCCCTCTTTTAGCTCTTGGATTCTCGGAGCCTTGACTAAACAACTTCTCCCGACCGCCGAGATGGCTACTGGGGTATTATACAAGTCCACCCAGACCTCCTGGAATTCACACGGAAACAGGTTCCTAGTGAGAGGGATGTAAAGATTTACTGCATTCAATAATTTCAAGAGTTACACTTTTAGGACTTTCAGTACTTGCAATTTTTCCTTTAAGCACTTATTCATATCTGTTTTATCCCTATTTAAACACAAAAGCACCAAAAAGGTTTAATCGCTAATCAAAAGTAACAAATAAACTTAGTAAATTGGCTATAATAATAATAATAATAATAATAATAATAATAATAATAATAATAATAATAATAATAATAATAATAATAATAATAATAATAATAATAATAATAATAATAATAATAATAATAATAATAATAATAATAATAAATTATTATTATTAGAATAATTATTATTATAATAATTACTGCTATATATATATATATATATATATATATATATATATATATATATATATATATATATATATATATATATATATATATATATATATATATATATATATATATATATATATATATATATATAATATATATATATATATAGAAGATCAAATTATTTAGATAGAGCGCAAACGCAAATTATTTATATAGAGCGCAAATTTGCGCTTTTGCGCTCTTAAAAAAGTTGTTAAGCGCAAATGCAAAAGCGCACATTTTTAGAAATTTCGCGCAAACGCAAAAGCGCACATGTTTTACCTAAAGCGCAAATTGCGCTTTTGCGCTTTCATTTGCGCTTATGCCCACCTCTGATATATATATATATATATATATATATATATATATATATATATATATATATATATATATATATATATATATATATATATATATATATATATATATATATATATATATATATATATATATATATATATATATACTGTATATATAACTATATATATTAGTATATATAAAGATGCGCATTTTAAAACACTTTTACATTACTGTTATTGGTAAAGTAAAGCAAAAACTTACTAATAAACAATACAACATTTGTCATTACTTTTTAACTTTGACATTAATAGTCTTCTAAATGATCATTAATCCCCTACGTCATTTTGCATCACAAAATGTTCGCACTAATTTCTCCAAGTCCAGTGCGCGAGCCCGATCATACTCTATGCTAAGTACAGCCAATTCACTTAACTTTACGGTCGTCATGGTACTTCTCAAATAACTTTTAATTAGTATTAATTTTGAAAAATATCTCTCAGCAGATGATGAAGTTACTGAGAATGTCAGAAACATTATAAAAGCTGTACACAAGTCTGGAATACTACAAGACAACATATTTTAAATCTAGAAAAATTTTCCCCCTTTTTTTCTCATTTTCTTTCTTTATTTTATTTATCTCCTTCCTGAAGCAGATAATTTCCGTAACTAAAGAACTTGTCATTCGGCTTCATATTTTTGTAAAACTTGTCAGCAGACTCCGCCAACTCTTTATCTGTTTGTTCTGTAAGGGCTGTAGAGCTGCTCAAAAAGCAAAAACATCTGTTTCACCTTCCTCATACTATGGTACCTCCAATTCACTTGGCCTATTAGTATATCATTGGCCTGGCCACCCACCCTGAAATTGTGCAAGTATCAATAAGCAATGAAGTCTCAATTTGCCAGCTTCTTGCAATTTCCTGGGCCTCTTCCACTAGCTTGTAAAACTCTCCCCGCAACTGGTTTAGTTTGGTGACACACTTTTCTAAAAGAGTGGAAACTTCATCCAGGGATATATCTGATTTTTGGAGTGTTTTAGAAGTGATGTTAATATTTTCCAAAATTTTGCTTTGAAACACAAGCATTAAAATGAAGTGAAAAGTAGACATTTGTCTTCTTAATGCTGTCGCCTCAACTACTTCAGAGCTCTTTGTTGAAGTTAGGATGATTTTTGATAAACAGTTCAAAATATAAATGAAATTAACTTTAACTGCCAACAAGCAATTGAACCTCGAAGACCATCTAGTTGGGAACAGTCTTTTAACAGTTTTGTTGACCCTGCAGATTTCTGAAGAAATTTCTTTCAGTGATTGCCATCTTGGAAGACTCTGACTGAAATACCCATAT
>JABUQX010129974.1:12500-15386 GCA_015478945.1 Trachelipus rathkii
AACTATTGGAAATGTATGATCAGTCAGAAATAAATTTCATGAATGGTTCCTCCATTGTTAATGATGCTAAAAAAAAAGGAAAACCTATGAAGCAAAAAAATAAGCTTGCAGAAGAGGAAAAGGCCAAAGAAACTGCTGTTAATTAGTTTGTTAATGCATATTTTACGATGCTCATGGATGAAAAGGAAAGTTTTTCTAAAAATAAGAAGATTGAAAGGAAATCAAAGGCTAAAGAAGTCTGACATATCTTTTTTATTATTATTATTTTATGTTCCTTCCTTGAATAGGGCCCTGCCTGCAAATGGTGATTTTGTGTTATAAAAAAAACAAAAAAAAAACAATCTTTTACAGGGTACATATATCCACTAGCGTAACTGAACCTGGGAATCGAACTCCGGACCTTCGATTCCCAAGTTCAGCACACTAACCCCAACACCATAAGGAGATAAATAAATTCATAATCTTAAATATATTTAAACTAACAAAACAAAATTTATTTATATATACGAAGATGAAATTAATTTTTTAAATTATTTGATCTTTATATATAAATGTATTTAGCTGAAGTTAAATTTTCTTAATTATATGGTGTTTTAAAAAAAATGAATTTATATATATATATATATATATATATATATATATATATATATATATATATATATATATATATATATATATATATAATATATATATATATATATATATATATATATATATATATATATATATAAGAGAACATAGGCAAGCAACGATCAATTTTAACAACAATTAGACGTAGAAAAATTTCATTCCCGTAAGGACTCGAACCTTCGACTTTACTATCTATCTGAGAGGCTGTTGTTGATGGTTCGAGTCTTTACTCCGGTGAAATTTTCCCCCGTCTTATCATTGCAAATTTGTCGCCTCAATTGTGTTTTCCATGTACGCCTTGCTTTACTTTTTTTGGATGCTCATGTAATCCAGAAGCACCCTACCGGGATGTCATGGGTTCCCAACAGGGTTTCGAAGACCCTTCTATGGATTAAAATAAGTACCGACTTTCAAAACATTTATACAGAAGCAGGGGACATGAAAACTGTTCCAAGAGACTTTATTATCTGGGAAGGTGTATTGGACCAGTGGTAAAGTCTCATGTACATTATCTAACAGCGAAGCTAATGTCACCTCTATGAGTAATGCGTCGAGTAAAATTTTTATGATATATATATATATATATATATGTGTGTGAATCCGTGTTTGCTCAGATTTCACTGATTGAGTCGTATTTACAATTGATATCAATCTGTATCTCAAATACTGCTTACAATTATATGTCAAGATTATGATATTTTTTTCCACAAAAATACCCCAACTTGAATTAATCTTTTTTAAACACCTTTTTCTAAAGAGGTTTTAAAATTAAAATTTTTAAACTAAAGCATTTCACCTCTATATTTCATTATATCATTCAATATTTCAATATTTCATTAATCGAAGGTATAAATGATTAACCTTATGATGACATTCCCAAAAATTAGAAATCAATGCACTATTTGTACTATTTTTAAGGTTATTAGGAAAAAAACACTATTTCATGAGATATAGAAATTTTGAATGCATAAAACAATTTAATAATTATTAATGAAAAATGTATGTAAAAATCATATGAAATATAAAATAATAGAATATTTCAGCAATATTCTATTAATAGGTACTGCACATAAAAATATATTTTATCATAAATGAAGATTGATATAAAGTATTTGAAAGGAATATAAATATATATTATTAATATAATATATATAATATATTAATATATATATTATATATTATTATATTATATATAATATATATAATATATATTAAATATATTTATTTATATATATAATATATATATATATATATATATATATATTTTAACTATGTATATAAATATAATTATTATTTTATATATTATATATTATATATATATATATATATAATATAATATATAATATTATATATATATATTAAATATATATATATATATAATATATATATATATATTATATATTAATATATATATATATAATTGAATATATATTATATATATATATATATATATAGCAAGTTAACCGTGGGTTTCGTTAGCCTAATGGTAACGTGTTTAATTCTTGATCCAAAGTTTCAAGGTTCTATTCTAAGAAATTCCAATTGTTAGTTATGTATATCAAGTTTCGTATGAGTTTTTTTTTTTTTTTTTTTTTTTTTTTTTTTTTTTTTTTTTTTTTTTTTTTTTTTTTTTTTTTTTTTTTTTTTTTTTTTTTTTTACCTTATTTTAAAATCTCTTTTTTTTTTATTTCAACGGTATTCAATCATTTTTAATTAGCAATTTTTTTGTTTGCTGAAATTTTTTAACCTAATAAAGTTGAAAACGAAAATTTAATAAATTTTCCTCACGTAACCGTTTGGTTTAGGATACCCCTGACCGTCCACCACACACTCTGGTTTAGATAAGACCCTGTTTTTTTTTATCAATTTTCATTTATATTTTTGTTTTTATTTTTTTTTTATTATAATTATTTTTGCAGGTTAAAAAAAATTAAAATTGGAAAACTAACACAAGCAATATACTTGACGCAGTCAATAATGCAAAATAAAAAAGATCTTAAAAATTTTTTAAGAATCGAAAACGGAGAACGTTGACCATTGTTAATCAATTTGTTTTCTTTGTTTTGTTTTTAAATTTCAAATAAGTATTATGGGGAGGATAATAATATTATTGAAAATGTTGAAGTTGTCCCCTTAAACAAAATTTTGATGATTGGAATAAGGGAGTTTGAAAACTCGGCGTAGCTCTATTGGAAATGTTATGAATCAGTGTTCCAGAATATTCATGAATGGTTCCCTTACTCCATTGTTAATGAT
>JABUQX010129975.1:12500-15000 GCA_015478945.1 Trachelipus rathkii
CTTGACGGGTGATGTTTTTTCTCATTTTCAGTCATATCTCTCCACAATACACGAATTTCTCAATTAGGCAGTAATTGAAAGCATGCTTTATACGCAAGAGCTTATCTAATCTTCATCTTGGAATCATTTCTTTGGCAGATGTAGGAAATGAGCATAATGTTCAGTCTTGTGTAGATTTGTACATATAAAAATAGTTTATGGAAGGAAAGAAGGGACAAAGTAAGCCCACTCACAGTGAATAATTCTTCCATTTAATAATTTGAGCATACCAATAAATGGTGTAGGGAAAAAGGATTGGAGCGAGTCAGCGGAATTTATAGAGATGACCTTTTAAACTTCACCTTTAAAAATTGTTGCTCTTTTTAAAAATTTCTTTTACCTTCAATAGTTCTACTCCAGGAAATTCTAATTCTGGTAGCAAAGGTTCTTTAGTGGAAATAAATTTATCTTTAAAAAGTTTTTTCTTTCACTGAGGTTGGCAGCCAAAATCGAGCCTACAACCTTCACAGCGCAATATCTTCCAATCTATACCATCTCCAGACCAATTGAACACTGGAAAAGAAAAAATGAAAAAAAAGGAAATTTAATATATTTACAGTTTTAAAAGAAAGAAATAATTTTAAATTTAAACTTTTCATTTAAATTAAATGTTTTAAAAATCTAAATAATAAAGGTTTGCAAATCTTGGGTTTAAAAAGTAATTAGATGTTAAAACAATTAAAAGGAAGACAATCGTTTTTACAACGCACTTCTCTATCATGTTCTCACATCTCAAACTATGCCCCCCAAAATATATATATATATCAATATATATATATATATATATATATATATATATATATATATATATAATATATATATAATATATTTTTATATATATATAATAATATAATATATATATATAATTATATATATAGGTATATTAAAGTTTAATTTGCCCTTTTAATGTTAGAATCCGTTCATATTAACACCAATTTTATACCATTTTATAAGTGACAACGCTAAAATTTCCGTAACATTTTTCTACCAAATAGAAAATCCTATAAAAAAAACACAGTTCATTGCAATATATAACAGTCCCCTGCAATAAACTGTAACCTCGGCTTATGTGGGAGAAACACATGACTTCACCAGAAGAGCATATCAGCCCACAAAACATGTCTTGAGAATTAATAACAGCAAATTTCCGCTCATCATCTTTTTACAGATCAATAAATAACCGCACAACATCAACATAATATCAAATGACACCTTTATTAAACATTGAAAGACCAACAATAAAAACGTACTAGTTGAATAATTGCTGGCTGAAGGATTAAAAAAACTCAAGCAAAACAGGAAGGGAGAGTAAAAATAGAACCTCTTCATTAAAAACTCTATCACCTGTCATCAATGCAGCACCTACAAAAGAATTTCCCCCAAACAAACCCTGAAAGCTTCATAATGAAAATTGAACTTGAGTATAAGCCACTCCCCCGAAAAAGGTTTCCATTTTAATAAATGAATGTAAAAGCTTGTGCTGCGATTAATTTTAAATGTTAGTTATTTATAGAAATTTTTTAGAAAATTTTAACATGAATCACTATTATAAAAAGGTTTTTTGTTAATCTGTGAAATTTCTATGAAAATTCCATAAAAGGGCAAATAAACTTATAAAGTAATAGTTGGAAAGCGTTCAACGAAGCTTTAATATAATCATTATATATATATATAATATAAATATATCTATATATATATATATTATATATAATATCAATATATATATATATAAATTATATATATATATATATATATACTATATATATATATTATATATTATATATACTATATATTAGTATACAGTATATATATATACTATATATTATATATATATTATTAATATATATAATATATATATATGATATATATATATATATATATATATTAAATATATTATATATATAATATATATATATATATATATATATATACTATATATATATAATATATATTTATATATATATATATATATATATATATATATTATTATATATATAGTTCTATGTTTATAAAACAAATATATACTATTATATATTTTTAATACTAAAATATATATATATAATGGCAAAGCCCCCCTTTCTATAGATAATCATAGTCATGTACGCTGTGTTTATAACGGTTATTCTTGTGCAGCTGAAGGGTGTTCATGTAAACTTGATAAGTGCACATGTAAACGATGTTGTTGTCATGATATTTTGAACTTAAGTTTCGAATAAAATAGGGACGCTAGAGGCGTTTCTTGCAAGTTCTAGCGGTCGAAATTTGAAATGTCCTTCGAGAGTCTTGAAAACCAGAACGGGCTTGTAAAGGTGGGAGCCTAGCGCTCCCCAACCTTCTGAGCATTGCCTTGGCCTAATAATAAGAATATCATATAAAAAGAAACTTAAAATTTATAGTTCTGTGAAATAAAACAATGATTTTGCTAGTATTTATTGTGAGACGAAATTAGTCATGGTTACAC
>JABUQX010129975.1:20000-22500 GCA_015478945.1 Trachelipus rathkii
CCTCTGTTCTGAAACTTCCTATTGAAACTAGTCGGATTTTTTCACCATTCGTCGTTGACTCTTTTTTATTTTCGTTTAACCAAAACGATATATCTGGGTGATTTCAATTGGAACTT
This sequence comes from Trachelipus rathkii, assembly GCA_015478945.1. Classification (NCBI taxonomy): domain Eukaryota; kingdom Metazoa; phylum Arthropoda; class Malacostraca; order Isopoda; family Trachelipodidae; genus Trachelipus; species Trachelipus rathkii. The sequence continues at coordinate 20,117 of JABUQX010129975.1, forward strand.
TATCGTACACTATTTCGTACTTATTATTATATGCTTTTTTTTTTATCCCCCTTCATTTTATTTTCTCTTCATTTTCCATCAACAGCAGCCGATATTGAGCGATTTGAAAGAAAGCTCGACATATTTGTTTAAGCGAGGGATGGAAAGGAAAATTGCCAAAGGAGGGGAGTTAATATGAATGCAAGTGACGTGTGTATTACCGGGTCGAAGATACTTTGGTATGGAAGCGCCACCAGGCAGTCTCCCCGTAATTCATAAGGACGGAAAACCATAGATAGGAAAGCCGAAAACCGTGCTTGCGATCGGAAAGAAGGGAATGAGATTCCAGATGATCTAAGAAGTGCGAGTTGAGAAGGGGTTTCAAAGAACTTAGAATGCAAGTGAAAGATAAAGGGAGATAGTTAAAAGGATCAGAGCAGGCTACTTTTTTTTTGGAATAGGTTGGGTATAAGCATGCTTCCAACACTGAGAGAAAGGTGCTAGTATTGAGCATAGAAAATGGTTGAAACAAGGGGCAAGGCCAGCATAATGCACCCACTCCCTAAAAAGCGTCGGAAAATGATCCGGCCACCCACCTTCATTAACGTTCATGATTTTAGGAGCCCACGCACCCGTTCAAATCTAATCACAGTCAAAGGCATTGGACTCCTGAGAGGAGAAGGATAATGAAGAGGAATGCTAGAATCATCCAGGGTCGAGTTAGAGGAAAATATTAGGCCAAAGAGATTGGCTTTTTCAGTTGGAGTGTTAGCAATATATATATATATATATATATAATAGTATATAGATATAATATATATATATATATATATATATATATATAATATATATATATGAATTATATATATATATTATATTTTATATATATATATATAGATATATAAATTTTATTTATAGATATATAAAAATATATGACAGTGGATGGCAAGTATCTAGATGAAACCCCGATTGTATCGCGAACGGGTAATCGATCCGATACATTGTATCGGTTATCGGGTATCGGCTTATCTATCTATATTCCTAAATTTGTATCGTGTATCTCTCATCTCTTATGCAATTTTTCTATAGAAGTATCGGAAAAAATCGATACTCGATACATTTAAAAGTGAAATTATCAAAATATTATATATATATATATATATATAGATATATATATATATAATATTTAGTATTAATTTTTTTTATTTTTATATTAATTATATTAATAGGATATATATGATATTATATGATGATGAATTAATATATATATTTATATTTTTATATATTAATATTTTGCATTTATTTTTATAATTATAAATTTCAATGCAAGAGAAAGGAGGGAGGAGAAGAAAACGAGGTGGAGAGAAATGGTGGACAGTATGGATAAGAAGATAAAGAAATATTGAAGAGAGGTTTGATAGATTTCTGTTTAAGGGAAGGGAATAAAGATCATAAATTGGGTTTTCCACAGAGGGGACTTCACATAGGTTCTATATATATATATATCTATATTAATCAACAGGAGAATTCGATCGATCAGAGATCTATTTAAAACCTTCTAACATCGGACGATCTTCTTGCAAATAAGAAATGTTTATCTCGATTTTTTTTTTTACCTTAATAAACAATTATATATTCGGATCATAGATTATGTAACGGACCTGGAGGGGTGGAGTTAAACAGATTGTTATTGATAAGTTTGCAGAAAAAGAAAAGAGAAATGTGGATTTAAGTGGAGTCAATTGAAGGAGCGTGACAGAAAAAGGCAAATATGTTTGAAATAATAACTCAGAACCAGAATAATTAGAAAGGAGTCAGAGAGATTAGGGGAAGATTACAAGAAAAAATAAAAAGGGAAGCAGAGGAGGCCCTGGGTAAAAGATGGGTAGGAGGATCGAGGAAAAGACACAAGAGGGTGGACTCGAAGAAGTTTGAAGGAGGCAATAAAGAGGAAATCAGTATTGATGAGAAGGTGGTTGAAAAATAAAACTACAAGACAAGGGCTCAGCATATGAAGGTATGAAGTGAATAAAACAGAGAGTGAAAAGAAGAGTTAAAGAAAAGGCAGCAAAGAGGAGAGGCGGATGAAAGATGTGAGGGCAAAAGGAAGAGGATTTTTAGACTGGCAAAAAACATTTAGAGGATCAAAGAGGAAAGTGTGCAATATCAAGATAAGCAAGGTGAATTTTTGGGAAGAGCAACAGACAAACAGGAGATGACGGAAATAATTCAGGAACGGTAAATGCGAATTTGAGCATGGGAATGGGGGAGAAGATGGAAAGCTGAAGGAGGGAAGGAGATCACTATGGAGAGTTGGAGGTGACTCTGAGAGCAATGAAGATGAGGAAGGATGGGATACTCATAGAACTAATAAAAGAGTGCTATGGAGAGTGCTAGAGAGAGGG
>JABUQX010129977.1:0-2500 GCA_015478945.1 Trachelipus rathkii
GTTTTTTTTTATATATATTCTTATATATATATATAATATATATATATTTATACTATATTAATATATATATATATTATATATATATATCACATTATATATATATATATATATATATATATTATATATATATATATTATATATATATATATATATATATTATATATATTATAAATTATATATATTATAATTATATTTTACAGTTGTCACCACAACTCACGGGCATAGCCCCTATTCAAGGAGGGGGTGTTGCACGCCTCAGAATAACAACGTAACGCAAAACTAGCAGATGAAAGCACAGACGCAGGCTTTTGAAGTGCGGGAGAATTAAATTCAGCAGAAACACAGAAGATGGAAGAGAATTCAACAGAACAGAAGTGGCTGGAAAGAAGGAAGCACCGTAGCGAACTAGCATGGAGATGCCAATATCCACACAAAACTCATGCGCAGATATCAGCACCCTTGTGCTACGAGGACGTCGTAAAGGTGAGGTACGCGAGTGACAAGTTCCTTCGAGACAGCTGCCGCTGCGGTACCTATAGAAAAAGAGCTAAAGCACAAGCATCGCGCCTCAAAGATGAGGTCAAGGGAATGGAAAGAAAGGACAGTTTATAAGCCTTTTGGCCTTGGACTCGAAAGCCGGGTGTAACCAGAGCCCCCCAGATATGAAGAGCAGTACTCCATACAAAGGCGGATAAGGCTTGTAATAGCTGAAGAAACTGAGAAGAGGAAAAAAAGTATCGCAGTCTAAAACAGAACCCAGTTTCTTTGAGGCCGCCCTAGCACCGTTGTGAAATGTGAGGTTTCCAAGACATTTTTTTGTTTATGTTAAGCCAAGGATGTTTATATTGTCAACAGGAGAGACGAGAGAACGTCGAAAGAGATAGAAAGTTGGAAGGTGGTTTTAGAGAGGGAGATTTGTAGAAGTTTAGTTTTTAAAGAATTAAATTCACAAGTTGAGGCGACCCCACCGGAAAATCCCTCCAGATCAGCGAGAATCGAATCGGAAAGGATTAAGACGAGAGGCAGTTCTAGAAAGTAAAAGAGGGAGCAGAACTGAAATGAGTCGAAGAATGAAGGGTCGAGTCATCGGCATACGAGTGGATAGAGTTAGATGTGCAGGTTAGAAGATCGTTAATGAAAGTAGGAATAAAAGTAGGAGATAAGACCAGACCCTGAGAACACCACAATTTAACAGAAAAAGAGAGAAAAAAAGTCGCCCCCTCAACAACAGCCGACATTGAGCGATTTGAGAAAAAACTAGACATAAAGTAAGCAAAGAGAAGAGGAAACCCAAAGGAAGGGAGCTTGGAGAGCAGTGCGCGTGCCATACCCGGTCAAATGCTTGGGATATGTCAAGCGCCACACGCAAGTCTCCCCGTAGTTCCTAAGGGCGGAAAACCATAAATCAGTAAGATAGGAAAGTATATCGCCAGTAGACTTCGAACGCCGAAAGCTATACTGGCGATCTGAAAGAAGTGAATGAGATTCCAGATGATCTAAGAAATGAGAGTTGAAGAAGGGTTTCCAAAGATCTTGAAATAGAACACAAGTGAGAGCTTTAGGGCGATAGTTAGAAGAAGGATAGAAGGCGGCTACCTTTTTTCGAATCGGTTGGACATGTGCGTGCCTTCAACCACTGAGGGAAAGTGTAAGTATTGAGACATAGAGAATATAGTTGAAAGGGAGCGGGGTCAGCACGGAAGCACACTCCCCAAAAACCTGGGGAAGAATGCCATCAGGGCCACCCGCCTTCCTAACGTTCGTAGATTTCAGGAGCCCAAGCACCCGATGATGTAATCACAGGCAAAGGCATAGGACGCCTGAGAGGGAAGCAGGAGGAATGAGGGAAGCCAGAATCGTGAGGGCTGCACGTTAGAGGAAAATAGAGGCGCGAAGGATTGACCTTTTCAGTTGGAGAATTAGCAACAGAACATCAGAGCGAATAAGAGGAGGAAAGACAGATTTACAGAAGTTGTTAGAGATGTTTTTGGCAAGAGGCCAGAAAGATTTGTCAGTAGGAGAACCAAGGAGGTTAGTGCACTTCTTCTTGATGAAAGCTCGCCTTGCTGCGTCGAAAGAGTTTTCCCTGCAACGATTTGTAGCAGAATGAAAATTAGCAAAGAGTGATAGGAGAGAGAATTTTTCCACTCCGATACGCACTGTCTCTAGCCAGAATGGCCAGAGAACAGCACGATCGAACCATGGATTATGAGGAGAGAAAGATTTAGTCGAAGAAGGAATGAACCTGCTCATCCCATCAACGATTACAGCTCCACCTTATCGGCAGAAGCTGAAGCGTCACCAGAGTCAAAGAAGTCATTCCAATTATAGTTAACGTAGAAGCGACGCAAGGCCCCCCAATCGGCCCGATCAAAGTGCCAGAAAAACGAGTAGGGCAGGATGGAGCTGTTGGAGAGAAAGTATTAAAATTAAAAGGTATAAGATTGTTGTCAGATTTACCGATATGAGCGAAAGTGGTGTATTTTAGAGAGAAGACTAG
>JABUQX010129977.1:7500-15000 GCA_015478945.1 Trachelipus rathkii
AGGATCTGTTCTGTCAGTAGACATGAAAGTTTTAGAATATCTGAAAGATACAGATCAAAACTTGAAGAGCCTTAACAGGCACCCATTGATAAGAAAATTATTTATGCCGTACAAAACAACGATTCCATCATCTGAGCTTCTTGAGAGACTCTTCTCTTTCGCAGGGATGACTTTAACACCAAAAAGATCATTCCTCTCTTACAAGACTTTCGAAAGATTGGTCTTGCTCCGGGCGAATAACAAATTAGCTTTTTAAATGATATGGTGGTAGTCTGGTAGATTGTTACTACCCTGGTCTACCCAGTACCCTCGATGTGTTTGTTATACACTATATTTTTCACTTTTCAATTTTTTTTAACCCTTAAGTCTTAACCGACGAGCGCGTCAAATTTGTGCCATTGGAGATTTTTCGTTTTGTCATTAGCAAGTACAGTATAAATGTTCCCAAATGCCTATGAGCGATGAAACTATGAGGTGGTAGCCAAATAGAGTTATTCTATCACAAAAAAACAAATAAGACCAAAATTAAATCATAAAATTAGTTCATAAAAAATAATGTACTTAAAAATGTACTTAAGTTAATTGACAAGTACTTAGTACTTAAGTACATTTGATAAAAGTACTTAGTACTTAGTACTTAAGTACTTTTAAACCATGTACTTAGTACTTGGTACTTAAGTACTTTCAAAGTACTTAATGCCCAGCTCTGTATATATATATATATATATATATATACTATATATATATATTTTTATATATATATAAATATATATATATATATATATATATATTATATATATATATATATATATATATATATATATATATATATATATATATAAATATATTGTATTTAATTTTTTTACATTTTATATATATATTATTTATATATATATATATATATATATATATATATATATATATATATATATATTATATATATATATATATATATATATATATATATATATATATATGGTCTGAGTCTTCAGATTAGCCGGCACCTGTATCTAAAAAACTACGTTAGCTACATAAAAACTGAATACATTTTTGAAATCAGCGACCATTTTTAGGTAGGAAATTGAAGAAAAATTAAAATAAAGGGCAAATAAAAAAATATAAATAATAACTGATTTTTTGTACAATAAGTAATGTTGCCAAAAAATTTTCAGGACTTGACTCCTTCCATTTCCCCAAATTTCTCAGACATCTATCCCCCGTTCCCCAAATATTTTATTTTACATGTTTTATACTATTTGCATAAATAATAGTGTCTATATATATATATAATATATATATATAATATATATACTATATAATATATATATATAATATAATATATATATTATATATATATATATATATATATATATATATTTATATATATAATATTATATAGGGGGTGGGCATCGTTACTCAAAAAAGTAGTTCCGTTATCGTTACTCCGTTACTCGGAAAAAAGTAGTTGCGTTATCGCGTTATTCCGTTTCTTTGAAAAGAAAAGTAACGAAGTGCCGTTACTACTCGTTACTCCGTTACTTTTTAGCTTTTCAAAATGACATTAATTACGGTATCCTAGGCAATTTATTGGTTTGTTTATATTAAATTTTCAATTATCATTATTATTAAAAACATACCCTCATGTAAGACCTAGCCGCACTCAGGACTTAGTCGCCCTTTGCCATCCACCAACGCATTAATTGCACTAGCCACTTTCTGCCATTCACAACTTTTTCTACTCAGCTCTGCATCAATCCGTTCCCTTTTCATCCAACATATATACTAAATATTTAAACCCAGACACTTGTTCCGGCTGCTCCAATCTAACATAACTTCACACCGAAGACTGCTCATTTACAACCATAACCCTACACGTGTATAGGCTTACTTTCAAACATCTTCTTTTTACCACACCCTGCCAAATCTTCTATCATCCTCTCAAACCCTTCAGATTCGCCACAGAAAACCAAATCATCAGCATATAAAGGTAGGGCATCCTCCAATCTCTTTTCCATACTCCATCATTCAACCGAGATTGTGGAGTCGAGTCGGAGTCCGCGGATCGGTAATTTGAAGAGAGTGGAGTCAGAGTCGGCAAGTCGAAAGCGGTGTCGGAGTCCGTCGGTAATTTGAAGAGGGTGGAGTCGGAGTCGGAAAATTTTGAAACGACTCTACAACCCTGATTCTAACACAATCCCCTGCCATCCCACCTTAATTTCTTTCAATAAACCTCATCCAAATTACAAATTGAATAACAAGAATAACCGTAGCAACATCCCTGCCTTCTCCGCTATTAATATTAAAACATCACTTTAACTCCATATATTCTTAAACACGCTTTACTATCGTCATATATACTTTTTTGATTCCATTCATAAGCTTAACACCAGCACCATATATCAATAATACCTGGCATACGAGCTTCGTATAACTCATTTCATAGCCTGTTTGCCCAAATACAAAAAACTAAATACAATTTATTCTTTTTCCTCCCTCATTTTCTCAATCTTTTTTTCAATGTAATAGATAAGATTTGATCCACACATCCATTACCACTTCTAAGCCACTTTGTTCTTCACAATCCAGTCCTTCAGTCACTCGACGCATTCTTTCGACCAAAATATAGTATATATCTTCCCTACTACATTTAATAAACTAATTTCCTAAATTCCTACACGTTACCTTATCCTCATTTACTCCTTATATAAGGTATCTATTACTGTTCTCTCCAATCACTCGGAACTATGCTCTCCATAAACATTTTGTTACACAACTTCCAAATCAATCAATCACCATCTCGCCTCCATTCTTGATCATTTTCACCGGGTAATTTCACTATACCTGCAGATTTTACCTTTCTTCAATTTCTCGCTCTAATCACATTACCTCTTCCTTACTAATGACCTCATGCCCAAATACTTCTTCTTGCATCATCAAGCCCACACACTTCATTTCCAACCTCTTCATTACTGTCATGTTAATGCAGATTTTCGAAAGTGTTCCCACCACACTCTAGTCAAATTCATTTCATCAGTTTTACGAAAGCAAACCATCCCTATTCATTATCTAAGCAGATTCCGGATTTCTTTTTATATTATATTATATATATATATATATATATTATGATTTTATATACCCAAAAGACTTTATTATCTCTATTACACTCTAATATGGTATTCTTAATACCTGTTGTGATTGTACTTTATATATATATTAATATATATATATAATAATATATATAATTATTATAATTAATTATATATTATATGGAGTGGGAGAGATAGACATAATTTTGTGTGTATGTGTAATTATTGTATATATATATATATATATATATATATATATATATATATATATATATATATATATATATATATATTAATATGTGTGTATATATATATGTTTTCTTTATACATAAAGATAAATATATCTATATACTATAAACGATTTTTTAGCTTGAATCGGGGTGCGTCAATTCTCTATCAGCATCAAAGAAAAGTCGAAACAAAAGGTACGGACTAAAAAAGTAACGAGAAAAAAATAACGGAACTTATTGGAAAGCGTTTACTTAAAAGAAACGTAAGATCCGTTACTTCCCGTTACTGAAAAACCTAGTTTCCGTTAGTACGAAGTAGCGAGTACAATCGTGCCACCTCTGTAAATATATATATATATCTATACTATATATATATATATATATATATATATATATATATATTATATATATATATATATATAATATATATATATATTATATATATATATATTATATATATACATATAGGCACACACACAGTCTATGATACATAAATAGATATTCTAGGGGCGAAATTATTTTTTTTCTGGGATGAACTAACCTAACCTAACCTAACCTAACCTCAGCAAAGCTAAGCTTAAGCTAAACCTAAGTAACCTAACTAACCTAAAGTAACCTACTGTTGTAAACTACTATTGTAGCATAATATTGTATTTTACAGCATTTTATATAATATTTTGAATATGGTTTGAGTAAATAGCTTGTATATGGGACATGGGCGTAGCCAACCAAAAGTGGAAGGGGGGCCCTGGGTAGTAGGTCAACTTCGACTGGCCGCCATTTTGAAGCCATGAACGACATATCTATTCGACTCCTATTTAGGTTTATAACCTCATTCTAATGGCTTTTTGCAAAGAAATAGGTAAGGTAAATATAAATGCCTATACTTTTCAAAAGAAATGGAAAGGAAAGACACTTACCTAATAAAAACACAAGATGCTGATTAAATTATTATTTATTTAAATAAGAGTTTCCGTGGGTTACAGGAAAAAAATTTTAAGACAGTTTCCATTACTTGGTCTTTGTTTGAATTGACCCATCGCCGATGCATACTTAGCAGGGCTAAGCCATTTAGTCGATCTTCAGCAATGGTTGATCTAAGCCACGTTTTGATTCTGCGAAGCGAGCTAAATGAGCATTCAACTGTGCTAGTTGAGCAGGGAAGAGAAAGCAGTATAAGTAAGGCTTTTTTAATTTTTGTAAAAAAATTTTGCTGGTTTTCAGAACTTCAATTAGGTCATCAGGCGTTTGCTGTTCTTGCCACATTTTGAACCACAGCTCTATTTCCCCTTCGATGCCATTCAAATCGTAATACGTCACACAAGGTGAAACAAGCTCAGACCATTCTTTGAATGTTAAGTTCTTCATGTTGTTTGGGTGGAAGTGGGTCAAATAAACTGCAGGTGACTTCTCGGCAGAAAATCTTATTTCCAATGACGTTACGATGGATTCTAAGTAGGGAATGATAAGTGAGATTTTCCAAAATTCAGATGGATTTCCCACTGGGGGATTGCTTCTGTGCTTTTGTCTGCTAGTAGTATGAGGGGGCTCAAATCAACATTCAATATGTCTGCAAGTTCCTCTGCTTCTTGCATTATTTCCCCCATTATGTCATCCACCCTTATTGGATGGTCTCTAAGTAATTTCAAAATAGTTTAAATGTGCGTGTTTGCTTTCACGACGTCAAGCGTCTTCGACTGAAGGAGGTTGGCGACTGGTTCCAGTAAACCTGAATACTTTGCAATTAATACAACTGAAAAAAAAGTTGACCTGGTGGCAGCTGCGTGCATTTGGTATGCACTTTTCCTCGTATTAATATTTCCCTCTTCGGCTAATGTCTCCAATGCTCCAACTATTTCGACGAAATGGTCCTTTAAAATATGTATGCTTTTATATTTTTCTGACCATCTGGTCTCGCAAAATTTGGAAATGTTCGGTATTAGACGACGGCGTAAGACTGAATCACGAAAAAAAGGTGATTATCTCCTTTATAGTTCCAACACAATTTTGGATTTCTGTAATTTCATTTAAATCGTTAACAAGATTAAGCTTGTGCGAGGAGCAATGGAAGTACTGGGCCTTTTTATATTTCTGCCTCAAAATAGCTTGCACACCTCCTTCTTTCCCAGACATTGTTGAGCATCTATCGAAACCTAAGCCCATACATTTGTCAGGATCTAAGTTTAAGCTGGTCACAAAATTATCTATTGATGTGGCTATGCTCTTTGCATCCAGCCCTTGTAGCTCCACAAAACCAAAGAATTCCTCTTTTATTTCATTTGCCCCTTCATCGAAGAAACGTAGACCAATAGACAACTGCTCCTTTCCGGAAATATCCGCGGTTTCGTCGGCAAGAATGCTATAAGCACAAGCTTGATTAACCGTCGTCACTAGTTGTTCTCGAATTGTAACGCCACATAGATCAATTATTTCATTTTGTATTGTAGGTGATCGGTATGACGCGTTTCTTGGTCCATGTTCAAAATGGCGTTTTAATTCTGAATCACCTGCTTCAATACGTAAAAGACATAAATTACTGAGAACGCCTTCATCGATATTTTTACCCCTGAGGGGCAAATCATTGGTGCCACAAACTATAATACAAGAAATAATCGAGGAAAGTATTATTTTATTTCTTTCAATCATTTTTTGTCCTGAACGATGAAGTTGAATGTCCACTGGAGTGGCATGTGTGAACTGATTTGCATGGTTAATTGCTGCTTGGTGCCCCTGGGTTTGGACATGAGCTTTGCATTTGCCGTGCATATGTTTTATACTTCATAAACAGTCTGATTATGAAAGAACTCAGCCACCTTTCACCAATGCTGATTACGGTGGAAAACAATATGCAATATTTGTAGAAGGCTTTCCCTTCAGCCGTCCGTTAGTAAACTAACCGTGGATGATATGTTGTCCAGCCAATGTGGATAAATCTTCCTGTTCTGATGGATGCCATCGCTGCGAAATCAAATAATTACTTCAGGAGGTATCCACATCATTTTTCCCAAAGATACTTTTTTCTTTTCACCCGATATGGTGGCTACAGTTCCAACAAATTTTCCAATATCGTCTTATGACAACCATCGCAGTCTGCTACTTCACTTCCGGTATTAATGCTTTCCCTGGATGAAGATCCTGTAGCCACAGTATCCGAGTGGGGAGTGAATGACTTTCTCTTCATTTACTTTCATCTTCATCACTGCTTTTTTTCTTTCGTTTTGAAGCCCTGCAAAAGAAAATGAGTGCTTTTAGTTTAGTATATATATATATATATATAATATATATATATATATATATATATTATATATATATATATATATATATATATATATTATATTTTTATATATATTAATTATATATATTATATATATATATATATATATATATATATATATATTCACTAAGGACTTACTGTTACTGAGGAAATAATTTCTAAGATCATTAGAAAAGAAGCTTATGAAAGAGACTTTTTCAAACATTTACAAATGCAAAATACACACACGCACTAGCGTATCGTCACGCAGTAAGACTAGACTGAACTTTTCCGGGAAGGCATGACTATTTATAGCAGAACGCTCACTGATTTATAAATTTATTCAATTTTTTTTGTTTAATTTTTTCTCTCTTGTGTTTTATTTTTTTCTTTGTTATTTATTATGGTCTGTTTTTTTTTATTGCTTGCGAGAAGGGGGGCCCGGGTCCCCCCTTGCCCCCCCTGGCTACGCCCATGATATATATATATATATATATATATATATATGTATATATATATATATATATATTATATATATATATATATATATATATATATATTATATATAATATATATTATATATATATATATATATAATATATACCCCCATGATTAATCATATATATATTATATATATATATATATATAAGCTTCCGAACGCATGAATAAAAAACGATGTTTTTCATTCACAAATAAAAAGTAAAAAATCTTTTTTTTTTCTAGCAGCTAGGAGGAGGAGTAGTCTCGTTGTCAGAAGTGCTAGAATTCCAGGCGTAAAATGTTATTCAGGCGTATTATTTTAATTAATTTATTAATAATTTTAATTATTTTATTAAATATTTTTTCTTTTCCGGCAATAAAATGTTCGCTGAATTCAAAACTGTATTCAGTTTTCATGTAGCTATAGTAGTTTTAAAGACACAGGTGTCGG
>JABUQX010129977.1:20000-37844 GCA_015478945.1 Trachelipus rathkii
TATTGGCTTTGGAAGTGACAATTGTTCTACGATGCTTGGCAAAAGAAATGGATTTCAAAAGTTACTAAAAGATGTTTTGCCTTCAGTTTTCGTGTTGGGATGCGTATGAAACTCATTTTCGCTTTGTGCAAGCCATGCTGTGTCAGTGTTGCCAACATATTTGGAGTCTTTTCTTAAAGATCTCACATCTTACTTTTCTCGAAGTAGTAAGCGTTTAAATGATTTTGCTCTTATTTAAGATGTAGTCCAAACAGCTCATCATCGTATTCCAAAACTTGCACAAACGAGGTGGCTCTCCGGAGAAAATGTTATTTCTGTAATTTTAGAGCAATGGGATGCACTTGTGTTTTATTTCCAATCATAAATTAAAAGTGATAAAATAGATGGAGCAAATAAAATATATGAGACACTTGCCAGCCGTGGTACAAAACATATGCATATGTACTACGAAAGGTGAATGCCCTGAATTTAGAGTTTCAGTCGGAGCATTTTAGGCTACATAAATTGCATAGTATGGTATCAACTGAATATAAAATTATTTTAAGTTTTTTTTTTATTAAAGATGAATGTCTCACTCAAATGAAATTAAGTGATATTAATCCCCGGGATGAAAAGATCCATAAAATGATGAGGATATTTTCCTGGGCGGAGGAACAATGTCGCCTTTGGAGCAAGAGCACTTCGATGATCATATTAGATTTAGAAAAGATTGTCTAAAAATTTTTGATTGAATTATGTTCCTAAATTAAGCTGAGATTTTGTTTTGATGAAAAAGAGCATGAGCGGTGCTGAACATGAAAGTTTAAAATGCCAAATTTTTGTTGCTCAGTTAAATGAAGTGGAATACGTACTAGTATATATATATATATATTATATATATATATATAATAATATATATATAGTATATATATATAATATATAATTATAGTATATATTATATAATATATATATTATATATAATATATAATATATATATATATAATATATATATATTATATGTATATATTAGTATAATATATATAATATAATATATTATTTATATAGAATATATTATATATATATTAGGGATGTAACCGATAGTAATCGTTCGGTATGCGGTAGTTATCGGCCATTTTTTGAAGGTATCGGTGACTATCGGTTAAATATGGCCGATACTTGGCCGATACTTCTTACTTTTTGAGTGAACAATTATGGGAGAAACTTTTAGATTCAATAATAAATCTAGTTCGATATACATAGCTAGTAATTAGGTTATGTTTTTTTTCCTCTATTTCCTTTATAACTTAGCGTTTCTCCAACTTGGGTTTAGCGTAACATTTACCTATTTGGACAAGCCAATTATTATAACTTATAGCAGTATTTAGCTTTCTACTTTTGTAGTTGATAATGTAAATTTACTTGCTTTTTACTTTTTTGTACGCAATTTCGTGAGAGAGTGCGAGTGCGTGAGTGTTTTTAAAATTTCTGGATTATTCATATTTTAGATATTTAATGTAAATAGGGTTTTAGCGTTTTAAAATTTCAGGCTTGAAATTTAAGGTTATAGCGTACGAATAATTTTTCCTCATTTCTCTGTTGCTTTTGTGTCTATTTTGTTTTTTTGTGTGTGTGTGTGTGTAATGATAGGCATTTACACAGGCGTGGCTTTATATTGACTTCCAACATCAAATGGCTTTGCACTCTAAAATCTGCATCCATGGAATAGTCCACTTCTTCTCTAGCTCTAAACCCTAATTTTAATGCTCTTGTCTGAGACCCAGAATGGCTAAGAATTCATCCTCCAACTCGTTCAGTATATCCAACTAATAAGCTTATTTCATAAATTTCCGTCCCTTTGGAAAAGGGGTTGGGAAAAAAAAGTTTAAAAATTGTTTGCCTCTGTGCTTTTTTTGTTGTAACATAATCACTCCTATACAATCTCGAGATCTTTGAAATCTCCTAACTTTTCGATGTTCTGTGGCTTAAAAATCTTTCTTCCTTCTACTACATAAATCTTTAGCTTCTGCTACTGTTCTCCTAAAAGAACAGATTTTCATGTCTTTTTTGATTACCTACTAGCTTCTAAACGAAAAGAAACCTGTTATATCCTTCTCATCCAAATACTGAAGGTCATCGTATTTAGGGTTTCAAATGTACACAACCACTGAATTTGGTGGGTACCTTGATACTGATTTAGGTGGGGAGGAAGCCGAATCATTCAGTATTCTCAAAAATCTGAAGCAACTAATTAAGAACCTACACACATTCCGGATCGTTCCCAACCGATTCTTGAACACACTAGACCCCTATTTTCACCACTAGTCCTTCTCTCATAAATAAACCACCTTCGTTCCTATCGGTAAATCTGACCACAACCTTAATATCTCTTTAATTTTAATACTTCTCTCCAACATCTCCCATCCTGCCTTATGCGTTTTTTATGGCACGTTTAACTATAAATTGGAGTGACTGCTTTGACTCTGAAGACGCCTCAGCTTCTGCCGATAAAGGGGAGCTGTAATCGTTGACTGGGATGAGCAGATTCATTCCTTCTTGGACTTAATCTTTTTCTCCAAAATCCATGGGTCGATCGTGCTTGTTCTCTGGCCATTAGGGCGTAGAAGAACCAGTGCTTACGGTGTGGAAAAATTCTCGCGTTCTCCTATTGCTCTTGGCCAATTTTCATTCAAGGCTAGAAATGCGTTTGCAGGATAACTCTTCGACGAGCAAACGGACTTTCAATGAAATGTAAGTGCGCTGACCTCTTGGTTTTCTCCTACTGACAAATCTTTTCGGCCTCTTGATAAAACTTAACAACTTTTGTAAATCATCCTTTCCTCCTTTATTCGCTCTGATGATTTTTGGTTTGCTAAATAACTCCATACTGGAAAAAGGCCATGTTTTCCAGAATGTTGTGTTTGATTATTTACACTGATTCATTTTTGATACGAGTTTCTGGTCTTTATCTCTTCGGACTCTAATTTTCCTCTAAACTCAACCCTGGACGATTCTGTATTCCTCTTCCTCCCTCCTTCTCCTCTCAGTGTCCTATGCCTTTGCCTGTGATTACATTGGATCGGGTGCATGGGCTCCTGAAATCTATGAACGTTAGGGAAGGCGGGTGGCCCGGATGGCATTCCCTCTCCGATTTTGAGGAAGTGTGCCTTCCGTGCTGACGCCCGGCTCTCGTTTCAACTATATCTCTATGTTTCAATACTAGCACTTCCCTCAGTGTTGGAAGCGCGCATATGTCCAACCTAAAAAAGGAAAAAAGAATGCCGCTCTGATCCTTCTAACTATTGCCCTATAGCTCTAACTTGTATGCTATCTAAGATCTTTGAAAACCCTTCTCAACTCTCACTTCCTGAATCATCTGGAATCTTATTCCTCTTCTTTCGATTGCTCAGTAAGGCTTCGGCGCTCGAGAATCTACTGGGCGATATACTTTCCGTATTTAACAGATTTAATGGTTTTCTCCCCTTCCGGTAACTACGGGGAGACTTGTGGTGGTGGGCGCTTGACAATGTCCAAAGCATTTTATGCGGGTATGGGCACGCGTCACTGCTCTCGCAAGCTCCCCTCCTTTGGATTTTCTCCTTCTCTTGGCTTACTTATGTCTAGTTTTTCTTTCACAAATCGCTCAAATATCGGCTGTTGTTGATAGGTGCGACTTCTTCTTCTTTTTTCTGTTCAATAAGTGGTGTCCCTCAGGGTTCTGTTTTATCTCCTTCTGTATTCCTGCTTTTCATTAATGATCTTCTCACCTTCCTGAACATCTAACTCTATTCACTTCTATGCCGATGACTCGATCGAGGTGTGGCATTCTTCAAATCAATTTCAATGCTGCCCCTCTTTTACTGGTCTAGACATTGCCTCTCGTCTTAATCTTTTCCGATTCTATTCTCAGCTGATTCTGGATAAGAATTTCAGGGTTGGGTCGTCTCACGCTTGTGAAATTTAAATTCTTTAAAAGATCCAACTTCTACAAAATCTCCTCTCTATATTCACCTATACGTTTCGCTTATCTCTTTTCGTAAGGTTGCTCTCGTCTCTCATGTTGACAATATAAACCTATCCTTGGCCTTAACATAAACAAAAAAAATGTCTTCGAAAACCTGCAAATCACAAACGGTTTTGCTGAAGGGCGGCCATCAAAGAAATTGGGAAGTTCTTGTTTAGACTGCGAACTTAATTTTTTCCTCCTCCTCAGTTACTAGCTAGCAAAAAGGGTCTCGTCCGTCCTTAGTATGGAGTATGTGCTCTCATAATCTGGGAGGGTCTGGTTTACGCCGGCTTCTTGGATAGGGTCAAGTCAAAGGCGCAAAAGGCTCTTGTATAAACTGTCCGTACTTTTTGTAGGTCACTTTACCTCTATGTTTTCGACGAGTTGGTGCACTTATACCTTTTCCTATAGGTACCGGTAAGCTGGCAAGTGCACGAGGGAACTTTCCACTCGCGCTACCAACCACCTTTACGACGCCCTGCGTAGCACAAGGGGTGCTGAATCGGCACATGAGTTTTGTGTTGATTTAGGTAAGTAACTCCGGACTAGTTCGCTGCGGTGCTTCTTTCTTTGCTGCCGCCCCCCTCTTCTGTGGAATTCTCTCCATCTTTGTGTGTTTCCTACTCAATTTATTCTCCTCCTCACTTTAAGCCTGCGTCTGTGCTCATCTGCGTACTTTGCGTTAGATGGATTTTTTGAGGGCGTTCACACCTACCGTCCTTGATATGGGGTTCTGCCCGTGAGCGGCGGTGCAATGTAAAAAAAAAATAGTAAAAGGTTCTAATTAAGGAATTCCTTAAGCTAGATGAAACCCCAAAGAATGACATCTCCGACTTATGAAGCCAATTCTAAATGCATTTAAAATAGTATAGACGAGAAGGAGCTTTGCTCGCTTGAACAAAAAAAAAAAACGAATTTTGAGAGAAGTGGAAGCCGCCTTTATCAGCAACCCCTTGCAAACAACAAATTGATGAGTGACGATGGTGTGCTTTTCAGCAAATAAAAACCTACTGATTTAGATTGAAGAGGATTTGGATATGTTTGACT
This sequence comes from Trachelipus rathkii, assembly GCA_015478945.1. NCBI lineage: Eukaryota > Metazoa > Arthropoda > Malacostraca > Isopoda > Trachelipodidae > Trachelipus > Trachelipus rathkii. The sequence goes on from JABUQX010129977.1 coordinate 25,030, forward strand.
TTGATAAGTTCATGGCCGAAACTGCATTGACATCTCAATTCAACCTTCAAAGGATCACACCAAGGAACCCCATCGAAAAACTGAAGAGACAAGTCATCAAAAGAGCAAGATAATTTTCACCAATTTGCAATCACCGTGAAGAGGAGATGAAGGCTCTACGTAAAACATGGAGAGAGCTGCCTAACGAGAAGAGAAATCCTTTCATAAGCACGGTGGCATGGAAATGGGCAGAGGGTTTTTCATGATATTTACAGTGACTTGCATAGGCAAATATTTATCAGCCCTCCTTCATTAGAGTCGACAGCGAGCCTATTCATAGTGGGTAGATAGGATGTTTAATCACCCAAAAAGGAAAGACATTCGAGCTATGATACAAGTGAAAAGCTTATGTTGTTTTTGCATTTCACAATTTGTTTAAATTTTTTGAATTTTGTTTAGCATTGAATTTGATATCTTATTCTTTACATAACGGAGGATATTATTATGTCATGTTTGAGTAATACGATTTTTAAATTTTTTATCTTTTCAGCTGATTAATTGAGGTCTCTATTCTTTCATTATTTTTTTATTCTTTATATTGTAGCTAGTTAAAGACTCTTCTGTAAATTATAATCATGTTAAAACATAAAAGCTAGTAGCTAAAACTTTGGTTAATTAAGCGCGCGTTACATGGAAAATGTAAATGGAGAAATTTTGTTGAATAAGCGACACATTTTAAAAAGTGGTTATAAAATTTATTATATATTGCTATTTATTAGTTCTTTAAAGGATGACTAAATAATATTGGTAATGAAAATAAAATAATACTTGAGCACAACCAAATATGAAATAACTGACTAAGTATTGGTTGTTTTACAGGGAATGCAATCTTGAGTTACCTACGCAGTACACAATGTTCTATCGTGTGAGATACTGTTTTATTTGAGTTATGATTAATTAAGTATCGGTATCGGTATCGGTATCGGGGTATCGGCACCTAAAAAAATAGAGTAGGTCGGTATCGTATGCGTATCGGCCTCGTTTTCTGGGGTTCCAAGAACCGGCCAAAATGAGTTTTGAGATTTCCCCTTCCCTCTTCTTCGAAGGGGGTCCCCTGAAAAAGAAGAAAAGCTTAGAAGAAGAACGAAGAAGATGAATGTAGGAAAAGAATGAAGAAGGAAAAAAGAAGAAGGTCCTCGCTGTGCTGATCAAATGGTAGTTGTATGTGTAGGTACCTTGATGTAATTGGGGACCGGTGGTGGAGCGGTGGCGGTGCTGAATAAGTAAGGAAGGTATTATAACATCTTGATATTGAGTGTACTTATATATGGAGTGAGCGAGTGGTGTGATGGAAACAGTTCAAAGACATTTTTGGGGTTTCAAAGAACCCTAAAAATGAGTCTGAGACCCTCTTTCAAAGGTTTCCTAGGGAAAACAAAAGAAGAAAAAAGCGGTGAGGAAGAATGCATTATGGGCTGAAATCACAGGTTCAAAATCTTAAAAACGATCGCTGGGTTGGCAAGACCGAACGCGAGGTTGGCCCGCGCCCGCAGGCGCACCCCGGCCCGGAAACGACGCGAGCGCCCGCCAGGGCGCAATATTACTGCGCGCGCTACGGTAAATATATTTCGTAGTTGTAGCGTTAATATGGGATATTGGTTTATTTTTTAAATTAAAAAGTGTTTACACCACTTGTTGTAATTTTTTCTTTTCCAAGTAATTCGTGTTTCTGTAGCTATGAAACCAGTTATTTTTTATTTTTTAACTTTAATTTTGTTCTATTTCTTTTTTATATTTATACAAACCCTGTTCACTTGTTAAATTTTTTGTAAATAAACATGTTTTTTTCTTACCATCTTAAAGCTATAACTCAATAAGGGCAGGTAGCGCAAATAGCCCGCCGAGGGGCGCTCCCTGTCACCGCTGGCTATGCGTTATTTCTTTATAGCTTTGGTATTGTATTCTGGTAGGGTTTTACTGTTTCAAGTCCTATCCGAAACATACATTCTGGTGGAAAAATAACTTCATTAAACTTTGGTAATATATATATATATATATATATCTTGCGTATATATATATATGGTGAGTATAATATATATATATATAAAATATATACTATATATATATATATATTATTATTATATATATAATTATATATATATTATTAATATAGAGATGAGAGAGAGAGAGAGAGAGCGAGAGAGGATATGAAAAGTCTTTTTTACTTATTATTGAAAAAAATTTTATTAAACAGTTAGTATAGTTAGTAAATTTAACAAAAAATGCGTTTAATATAATACAAACTTCACCTCCAACCGCAAACATCCTGATGGGCCCTACATGGAAATGTAACATATTTCCCCGATATCTCATTTCTTATAGTTGTGTTATTATATAAGTTATTAACCTCTTCTTTGAATGTTTCATCAAGATCTTGATCGGTTAAAGCAGTATCTTTGGAAGAAATTTTGATTGGATAGGGAATGGTATTCTTCATTTTTTTTAAATGCGTTCGCACATGGACGATAATGTTTTTTAAACACCATGCTTGATTTCCATAAATTTTCTCTTATATGTCATCCAATAATAGGTATCAATTATTATCACTTTTGTTATATCGAAGTATGTAATCTCGTTGCCCTCTTTCTTAGCAGCTGATGCTCTTACTCTGTAACCATAGGCATCATCAGATGCATATACAATGCGGATTTTTGATGGATCACGTGGAGTGTACAGATGCCTAGTCGAAAAATCTGAATTATAATTGACACATGTAAACCAGGTTTTTAAAATAAACCAGCACCTTTGAATATATGTTATAAGTCCCATAGCTATACCTTTTTAAATGTATTACAAAACACAGCTATGGTTACGATGGGTTGGTTCTCAACTGAATATCATATTCACAGGTTTGTAACCAACAACCTTTAAAAATCGCTACGTCATAAACATGAATTTTCCTGAAAACATTATCTTTTCAGCTTTATATACAATGTGAAATTTCATGAATCATTAACTCTGAACACACCATAATATATATATATTAATATATATATATATATATATCATATATATATATAATATATATATATATATAATATATATATATATATATATATATATATATATACCATATATATATTATAAGTTTTAAAGGGTAGTAAAATAAAGTTATTTCATTTTTCGACGCATTTATTACATAATTAGAAACTATATAGTATTAACATAACAAATTTTTAGCATCAAATATATTTACAAATTCAATTCGAAATATTTTTTTAAAAAACATATATGAAATAAATAAATAAACTCCACATAAATTAGAATATAGTGAAAAGGGTAAGACATAGTTTTTATATAATTTACATTAGTATATTTAAAAAAATGAAAGGATATATTGGATTATTCAATATTAAATTTTAAAATCCAAAGAATCAATCAGATGAACAATGCCATTTTTATCCCTATAAACAGAAATCCAATGTCCTCCTGTTGTAATGTAACGATGTGAGTGTTGAACACGAGCCAGTACCTTCTCTAGTTTTAAGAATCCTACTTTCATTAATAGCGACCAGAACTCTATAAATCGGAGGTTCGTTTTTAAACACAGTTTTTATTTTCTTCTTTCATTCATTCTTTAATAATCAAAAGCACGTTGCGTAATCTGTCAATTTCAATGAGCTGAGGATGTTCCAGAAAACAGGCAGTGATTGGTGTTGTAGACTTCCACTAAAAGGAGAGACTTAACCCTATGTCCCTTTCACTTAAATGTCTTAAAATGATTAGCGTTCAACTGAAGGTCAGCGTGAGATCGTAAGCATATAAATTACTATTCTTAGCGTCTTCAAGATCTATTCCTGTCCCGCTGTCATTACAGTGAAACAGTGTTAGCTATTAGATCGTTAAATAAGGTCGTGAAACATAGAGATTGCGTCCATGTATAACATTTCAATAGTCCCGACCGTAAAGGTTGACCCGTTTACATGTAGACTGATACCTCTAAGGCCAAAAGGGGTGAATTTATAGGGTGATTTTTTATAATTCCCTGAGTATGCTTCATGTTCAACAATACCTATTATTACTTTCTGAGGCAGATTACCATTCACAATGTTAGGGATATTGATGCTCGATAATCCCAGTGTAAAGTTAAATAACTTTGTTTCCACTCGTTTGATAGGATACTTTGCTGTAGTGTTCAAGAGAGATTTTTCGATTTCCGAAATGTCTCTGGGGTAGTAATTTCACTTTTCTAACATAGAGATAGGCTTCTAGCAACTTGTAAACAGGTTCAGGACATACAGCCGTAGCAGTAGGTTTACTTTTTATTTTAAGAGCGAATTTAGGATTTGAGCGGGTTAATCGAATTCTAGTATCTACAGCTGGTAGAATAAGTCTTTCTTGAGAGAAGATGTCGCCGTTTAAACGTCCGTAAAATTCATATGTGTTCCTTGTGATTTTACCAGCTTTATCTATATGTGCAGCCTCGTCTTTGAAACTATAAAAACCGCAAGACTGGAGATGAGACTGTTTAGCATCCCGTCGTAATCCAATTTAAATAAATGTTTCTAGTATTATACTTCTATAAGTAATTTTGCAGCTGAAATGCACCTAATAAGTTTCATTGAATACAACTTCAATCTGAATTAAAACGGAGGTTATACAGGAAATTGGATTCTGTGTAATACTATGTGATCGTCAGATGATGGAAGGTCTGTACCATCGGGCTTCGTCAGTTTCGTTTTCAGATATAAAAAACGTTGGATGATCTAAATACTGTTTCCGAAAGTACGCTGGTATAATTGAACTCGATGAGGGAACATCGGTGTTGGATTGAATGTATGGGATTTGAGCTGAATGAATTGGTTTTCATGGTGTACACTAATATGGGTGGATTCATCGAGAAGAGATCCAGTTCACTCTTACAGCAGTCTGGGACTAGAAGGATGGAAGGAAATGCCATCTTGTATGTAGGGGGTGCTGACCCGTATAATGAGGCGGATGATGAATTTAGCTTTTCTTATATTCAGTCACAGTAGGATAATGTTTATGTAAAAGATGCCAATTATTAATTAAATAGCAAATACATCGTTGCATTTTTTTCTTTAGAGGTTTTTTAGTCTTAACCTTTTTCTTAACACATATTTTCATACGTTTTTTACCTTGACCCGTCATCTTGCGTCTTATTTTGCGCTTTACACATCCAACATCTCATCTGAAACATCTGTAATTCGCCTTTTTAAGGACTCGTGGGGGTTATCTCCTGCGGCTATATCCTGTAACGTATGCATACCTGTTTGTATAGCTTTTTTACCTATATATTCCCTCCTCTTCTAAATAGAGGCCAATTGCACTTCTCCATAATTTTAGAGTAAAAATCCACCCAGTCCTACCCTCTTAGTAATTTTGTTCCAACGAATACCCTATCGTTATACATTATTAACTTCTTTCTTAAACTATCTTTACACTGTGAGAGTAAAATTAATGAATGAATAAATATAACTAACTACATCACTTATATATATAATCTTACACCTATCCTTATTTCTAGAAGGTTTCCTAACAGTATATAATGGAAGATTTTGCTAACTCTGTTTATAAAAAAAATAGTCAACATCATGTTATACGTTAGTGTCTGTTTGCTTTCTAATATGAACTTTCACAATAGTGTTCCGTCTGTAAATGGATACGGTCTACCTTCGACATCCTTTATATGCATTCGCACAAGATCCTAAATGTGACAACTGAGAGGTAAGTATGAACATAAGGAAAAGATATAACCTTTTCCCTTTTTAGAAAATTGAACCACCCTTATAAAGGAGCTTTAAGTATCCCTACATACTGGATGGTCAACTATACCTCTGTATAACGTAAGCATTCCCTTGATCTTTGTATTACATCCTGAGTGATGCAATATAATTGAGAGATAAGTCGGTCATTAAGAACTGTTGTTTAGAAGGCAGGGAGAGGTTCATTATCTCCACTATGTCTATTTAGAACAGTAGAATGTTCTACTACAGCTTCGTGTTCATGCACACACATTTCCGAAACCAATCTGAACGTTTAAGGATAAACACTTCAGGGTCTCTCAAATTCATTCCTGTTATCGATCTTAAAGTGATTAATACCCTGTCTTCCAACTGGAATATTGGGAAATTTATTTGGATAAAATCTTTACTATCTTAAACTTACAGCAAACTGGGTGTTTAAAATAACTGTGGAATGTCATGGATTGAACGGTAATATCCTCGTTTTAACACAAATTTTTCATAGAAATATTCCGAACCTTTAATTGTCACACGTTTTAAATCGGATGTGTTTTTTATTTTTAATATAGATCTAACATAATCTGCAACTCTATACACCATTATCCAATGACGTGCCTGAGGGAGATTTTCAATATTTGCGTCTAATATCATTTCGCATAGTCCTACCTCATAGAGATCTCTGTTAAGTTGAATAGGATTCATTAATTCGGTTGTAAAATCTGAAACTTTATTATCAGGATGTAGATCCAAAGATGCCGAGATGGCAGAGTTATAATAGAAATGATCTAGCATCTCCCATGATTAACGATGACTAATGAATTAATGTTTCGTGATTTTTCACTAGCTTTTATATATGAATTAACTTTGTTTAGGGTAGCCCACCCATTTCACCAGATACTGTTTTATTTTTAAACCCCTACCTTTTGAAGCCTAAATATTTTTCTATTTTATACATATTACTCTCAAGGATCGAATCGTATTTTCTATATTTCTTGTTTATAAAATCCTCCTTTTATGGAAATCTCCCAATCTAAATCTTTGAGATAATATAATTTCCCCCTCATTAGGAAATTCTTTTATACTATCTACCTTAAAAACTTCTCTAGACCATCCCGCTTCATATCCTTTTCTAAATCTGTCATCAGCTCTAGACACTCTTACATATTCATTCACTTTTATCCCTGATTTATCTTTAATTTTTAAATCTCTTGTGTTTTGCTGGATCACCGACGGTGTCTTCAGCATTTCTAAAGGAGTTGTCTTTATAGTTCTATGAAAAGATCTATTGTAAAAATAAGCTAGGTCATCGAGTATGTCAATATATTTAAAAGTGTTCATCTTAGTAAAATATCTATGCATTCGTTCTTTAATCGTACGCTGAACTCTTTCTACAATAGCAGCTTTATTTATGGAAAATATGTTAAAATATCCTATATCGTATTCAGTAAATAATTTCCTGAAACTCTCTACCTAGAAACTCGCTACCCCTATCCGTGCAAATCAGTTTTGGATATCTATCATCATCCCTTATAATTTCTCTCACTGCAGCTGCCACTGTATCTGATTTTTTATCTTTTAAAGCTTTTAACCATAAGTATCTAGAGTATACGTCAATAATAAAAATAGTAAAAAGTATATATTGAAACCCTTCATTATAAGAACTGTATTTAATCATTTCCGTTAAATCTAACTGCCAAACATTATCGAGGTGAAGGGCTATGGTTGTCCGGGTAGGGAATTTTCGACCGACAGGTTTATGTAAAGTAAAGCGATCTTCACCCTCATAATATTCTTTCAACTCTTTTTTCTCAGTGTTTGGAAACTTTTGCAGCGAACCTAGTGAACCCTCCAAAACTATTTGGTTCTCTACCGTTGAAGTAATAACTATTATCAACCTTCGTTCCGAGTTTGGTATTATTTATAACTTAGCAAAGTTAAAAATATATATATTAATATATATAGTATATATAATATATATATTATATAATATATTATATATAGATATATATATATTATATTAATATATATAATATATAGTATATATTATATTATACTATATATATATTTAAAAGGGGAAATAAAGTAAAAAAATGTATATTTTTTATATATATATGAATCGCACTTCAACTAATAAACACATATATATATTTATATAGTATATATACTATATATAATATATATAATATATATATATATATATACTATATATATAGATAGTTATATATATTAATATATATATATATATATATATAAATATGTAATACAAATTACGATTAATCCATTAGGTTTACTGTAGGGATTTTTCTTATTCTCCTTGGTAAGCACGCTTAAATTTTAATCTGAAGCGTAAGAGGTACCTGCTGGAACTTGTATCTGGTCCTAGGCATCTTGGGGATATCATCCAAGTCTGCTAATCTTCGTGTATTTAAAGAATTTAAGTTGGGAAGTTAATAGTCTGAAAGTTCTTGTTTTGATGGTAAGGCCATCCTGCGCAACAGCAACCTTTCTTCCATCACGTGAGAGAGAATCTGCTATCAGTCAACAATATTTGATCTGTTGACAATTCATTATCGATAATGATTTGTCCTATCATTCCATGATAATTGATCTTTTAAAATATTATATAAAGCTAGTCCTGCTTTGCGACCTCTATTTGGTAAGCTCTCCTCCAGGATATTTTTAAAAGCATCTTCGTTTTTCACAGCAGGTATTACCTCCGCAGGTGTAATTGAACCATCAGGGGTTGACTTACTTATTGAGGCATATAGATGTAAGTTTTTAAGATCTATTAATTTCTGTATAGCTTCTTGATATAAGGCGCGTTTTTCATGAATGTTAATGTCTGAATTTAATATCCTAAGCACTTCTTTCTCATAATTGTTTATCTGTTCAACTTTGGGATCATATAAACTTTGAGGTAGAGATTGCAGATATGGTCCTGAATCATTCTGGATATGAGGACTCTGGTGTTGTAATTGTTGATGAATTGCTGGAGAAGGTAATCCCTGTAAGTGCTGTTGTATAGGCTGTATTGTCTGAGGCGGTGTTAGAGAATGTACTAAAGGTGACTGGTTGGTTGTATGTTGATCAGAATGTGTAGTATTATTATTATACTTCATTTTCTCATACTCATTATAGGGTAGTACAGCCACCTTCTTCATTATTCGAAAAGCCACTTAGTTATCAAAGGAGCTATGACGGAAAAAAAGGAGGTTAGGAACACTCCACCTCCCTTTCTGCAGTAACTCTATCTTTACTTTTCAGATTTATTATATTTTAGAGAGAGTTTTTTAATGATGTTTAACTGTGACGGCGAAGTTTCAAACCTTCTGCAGGTTTTGTTTTTAAAGAACATTTAACCTTTTATATTAGATTTAAAGCAGACTTCGCATACACATTGAATGAATTTTTCATCATTACAGATTAGTTTACGTTTTTCAGCTGTTTTCAGTTTTTTAAATTTTTTTATAAGAGGTAAATATTTAACAACTAGGGTACTCATTATTCAGGTATGAATACAGTTTCAATTTCGAATGGCAAAATGTTAGTACGGAGCAAAACTCTATACGTGTTTTTAGGATGAAGTTCACACATTAAATAACCGTGAGGAATAGATGTAACTTTTTTATATACCTTTAAGAAGTCGTTACGCTGTGATGGGACATTTAAGTGGCTAGTACATTGATCTGATTCATATCTCTTCTCTGCCCGAAGAGTAGTAGATATTGGGTGTTTAAAGATATATCTCTCATATACTTATTCTGATAAAAAATGTTCTGGGTGATGAAAATACAGAGTGTTTAAATGATGGGAAAAATCAGTAAGAAGTTTCGCTATTTCTTCATTCAAACTTATGATTAATCATCTAAATACAATGATTTTATGACGCATTCACATTATCCAACGTTTGATGTCGTAGATTCCTTCATGAAATTGAATTACATCTTTATATTCTTGCAAAAATATTTTCCTGAATAAACACTGTAGCTAACCATATTATTTTTACTGGTTCTTGTTCAAAAATTTCCATCTCTCTTAATATATTTAATAGCAGAAAGGTTTTCCCGCATCCTGTGGGACCTGATACAAGACAAGTAGCAGGACTACGGAACATAAATTTACACACGTCCATACTCTTCAAATGTTCGATGTTTAATGTAAATTCCCTATTGGTATATATATATATATATATTATATATTATATATATATATAGGTATATATATATATATATATATATATTAATATAGTATATATATAATATATATATATATATATATATGATATATATATATATATATAGTATATATTCAAAGTTTAATGAAGTTTATTTTCACCAGAATGTAATGTTTCAGGATTAGAGTCTTGAAAAACAGTAAAGAACCCTACAGTAAATACAATAAGCAGTAAAGAACATAACGCATAAGGCCAGGGTGAAGGGAGGCCCCTCGGGGGCTATTTGCGCTACTGCCTTAATTGAGTTATAGCTTTAAGGTAGAAAAAAAATATGTTAATTAAAAATTTAACAGTGAACAAGGGTTTGTATAAATAATAAAAAAAAGAAAGTTTAAGTATAAAAAAATAACTGTTTCATACGACAGACGTCGACCATCAGTTATCTTGAAAGTGAAAGGCGGTGTAACACTTTTATTTAAAAATAAAATATATTAACAGTTTCAAACTACGAAATATATTTAACGTGCGCGCAGTAATATTGCGCCTGCGGGCGCTCGCGTCGTTTCCGGGCCGGGGGGTGCGCCTGCGGGCGCGGGGCAACCTCGCGTTCGGTCTTGCCCACCCTGCGATCGTTTAGAGAGTTGAAACCGTGATTCAGCATAATGCATCTTCCTCACCGCTTTTTTTTCTTTTTTTTCAGTAGAAACCCCTGAAGAGGGGTTCTCAGACTCATTTGAGAGTTTTGGGAACCTCAAAAATGAGATCTATACCATTGAAAACATATATAAAGGACACTAATATCAAGATGTTAAGTTCGGAAGCGTGAAGCCAGCACGCGCACCGCTCCCACACACGGAGCCGGTACCGCACATACAATCACTCAGTTGATCAGCCATGCGAGAACTTCTTCTATTTCCCTTCTTCTTTTTCTTTTTCCTACATTCATCTTCTTTCGTCTTCTTCTAAGCTTTTTTTCTTTTTCAGGGGACCCCCCTTCGAGAGGGGAGGGGTCTCAAACTCATTTTTGGGGTCCTGAAAACCCGCAAAATGAACACCATTGAAAACATAGATGTAGACACCTCGTTTGTTCTAATATGGTAGCTGGAGCCAGAAATCCATTCTGGCACCGCAACCACCAGCTCCGGCTCCGGCACCATATGGTTCGCCAAATAATTTAACCATAGCCATTCTATTTTCATTTATTCTTCTTCTATACATCCAACGTCAAATTTTCAGCTTTCTAAAGTCCATTTTTACAATTAATTAAGGGGGGCGCGGGGCCCCATCCCCTTTTGAACCTAGCGCTTAGAAACATTGGATACAAACAAATATGGCACATATAAGGAAGACATACCTCAGGATTAGAGCAGAAACTGGAAATTCTAGTACCTCTTTTGCTGAGATATGTCATTTTGTGTCTCATTTCTTGACCCATAAATGACCCCCGCTGGGGCCATGGGAAACTCTGCGTTCGGGAAAAGTAACTACGGGAGATCTTATTTTGAGAACATTCTACCCTGTTTGACAACCCGTTCATGATAGGTTTTTGCGAAAGGGAATAACGCCATCTACGAAAAACGCATGTTGTACGTTCTAAAAACGCAACGGCTGAAACACCACGGAGGTTCTAGTACCATACCACACGTCCTTCCTCTTACATACTATTGAACCACACCCGTCCCGGCTTCATAGCTCAAGAAACAAAAATGTTAGCACAGGTGCATTAGAAAGGGGGGGTAGGGGTACTATCTAAATACTAACTCTTGTTAGGAATGATATCGATTCCGTCGTAAACCACGGGACGGTTCAACAGTGTCGATTATGTACTATCGATACAAATATCGAATGTATTCCGTCACATACGATATTCGTACTAGAAGGGTTAGAAAGGGTGGGGGTACTAACTCGTAGAAGGAACCAACCTAGCACATTCTAATATACACTAATCGACTCCTCGTACCTTATAACATAGGAGTAGACACCAAAATCGGATGTGTTCTATGACGTAGGACATGTCATGCTAGAAAAGGCTAGAAAAGGGGGGTAGGGTAATAACTCATAGAAGGAAGCATCCTAGCACCTTCTAATATACACCAATCGATTCCCCGTACCCAATAACCTAGGGTTAGACACTAAGACCGGTGTATTCTACAATATAGGTCGGCACGTGCTAGAAGCTAGAATATATAGCCTATAAAATATAGCCTATACCCTATAGCCTATAGCCTATATCATATAGCCTATAGCCTATAGCCTATAGGAACATGTGTCCTTTTAACCCTCGGCGGCATCCTTTGATGTGACGCCGTTCTTCGCCTTCTTATCAGTTTTGTGGTTTTGTGGTTAGATAAGTGCGTCCCAATCCTGGTGTATACTACTATATATATATATATATATATATATATATATATATATAAATAGTACAATATATTATATAGATATATTATATTATATAATACGTAAATAGAATACATTATATATATATATATATATATATAAATATATTTATATATATTATAATCAGTCTGTAACTGTAGGAGATTATATTATATATATATATATATATATAATATTATAATATATATATATATAATATATAATATAATATATATATTATATATATTATAGTATATATTATATATATATATATATATATTATATATATTTTATATATATATATATTATTATATATATATACTATATATAATTATATATATATATATATATATATTAATATACTATAATATATATATATTATATTATATATATATATATATATATATATAGTTCGTCTGTAACTGGCAGAAAGAATTATAATATATATATATATATATAATATATATAACTATATACTATTAATATATACTATATATATATATATATATATAATATTTATA
>JABUQX010129978.1:0-10664 GCA_015478945.1 Trachelipus rathkii
TGATCTTATCCCTCATATGTACACGTTGCACTTACGAAACGGTAGAGATATTGGTTGTGATGTAATAGTACATCTAATTTTAATGATAATTGTAGGTGGTGTTTTTAATAGCGGGGAAAATCCCGAATTAATCCCACTTCAGGGGTACCTGTGCGTCGTTCTGCTAATGATGAAATTTATATCATGGGTAGGGCGTTCATGTTGCGCACCATAAAAATAGGCAAATGCATCATCTAGTTAGCGAAGCGCATGAACGGATTAACTCGATTCCCACTGTTCTCCTTATGTCCTTTAATATTTGTCCTTAAAAATTATTTCGCTACGTTGATGGACGTTAATCTAAGGTATATTAATTTAATTATTTAAAATTTAATCCGATTTTTATGATTCCAGCATTATTACCAGTAGACACATACATACATCGCATAACAGTGTATTTTCTATGTAGAAACCGTAATTCCAAGAAGAAGTTTTAAAATCCATATACGGAGTTATTAAGGATCTTCTCCTACAAAATTCCGTGGGATTTGTTGCTGGATGTGTTGCTTGCTGGTGCTTGCTGCCTCAAAAAAAATCCTCGTGGTATATAATTTCTTCCGATCAAGTCCCAGTTGCCTCGGCGATTTCATTTAACTTCCTGTCCTTAACATTCTTCAATCGATGATTTTTTCCACTTCACCCTTTCCCGCCATGGGCTTCCTAACCACCTTTCCACAATATGTTGAATGTGCCTCAAGGTTTTGACGAATATCCAAGGTCTTGGATTGAGAGCATTTACAACTGGTTCTAACATCGGCAGACGTATTTCGCGAATCAATATCATAGCCAGTAGATGAATTGCACGACTTACTATGCCGCTGACTGCAAACTGAAAGCGCTTCCCTTTCTTGGGCGGTATTTCCCTTCAATGGAAAGGATTTTTAATGCTTGCATCCAGTACAAAGTGTCCTTAATTAAACACTTGATGGCAAACTTTTGTGTTTTCAGACCACTCTGGTCTGCAAGACCCGGCTTGGGATGTTTGGCATTAATTTTTTTTTCAAGCTTCAACGGAAAAACGTACTGAAGAAACTCAAAATTCTCAGCAAAAATGCTGATAACAGCAACCTGTTCAAATCAATTACTACTAATTTTGTTTGTGTGCAGAGCAATGAAAGACAATGCTTTTTTTTATACTTTTTTTTCCTCAATATTGCTTGGACACCTTCTTGCCAAAGACATCGTCGGAACAGCCATCGAAACCCAGCCCACGCATTTCTCCGGGATCCACAATTCTTCGATCGTGACAAAATCGTCAATGGCCTTTTAGGCGCCTGGAGTATGCAAAGCCAATAAATTCCTCTTGACTTCATCGGACTTTTGTCGAAATAACGCAACACTCATCATGGAAATTGTTCCTTTCCCAAAATATCAGCGGTTTCATCTGCTAGTAAGCTATACGCGTAGCCTTCCTTTACCTTATTAACGATGCTTTCCTTTAATGTAATAAGTATCACTAGAGAAATGATCTTTTATTCTGAATCTGAACTGATTGGTATGTGCATTTTTTCCCCCTGTTGGACAAAATTTGTTTTTCAAAGACTGATTCTTCCGGCATCTAATTTCGTTATCGGGCACCAATTTTGCCATCACTAGCCCTCATCATGATGTTTACCCCGAAGCGGTAAATCGCGCCCACCAGAAAATGTCACACACTCGAATTATTGAGCATAATATGTTTTTATTTTCTTCTATGATTTTCTTTGAATGCTGGTTTAAATCTTGGATGGTCTACCGGCACCGTCCTGTAGGAACAAATCCTTGCAGCTTCCCCAGCTAGTTTAAACCACTCTGTGTTTTGTATGTCCCTCCTTACAACCACACCATGAACATCTTTATACTTTGAGGGAAATGTCTTATTTTAAGAAGCCTGGACACCCCCCGTCTGAACAAAACTTTGAATTTGTGAACAAAATAACAATACACAAACTTGCAAAATCTCCTTTACGGTGCCTGGAGTAATGTCAGCCAAGTCGAATCATGTCTCGCAACCATTCCATAATTGAATTTCCTCCCCTTTAAGTGGCGTAGCATCTCACCAAAAAATATAGGTCTTAGGTGGAATCCAACACTCTTCAGTAACTGTTTTTCTTTTTTCTCAGTCGAAATCATAAATGAATGTCCAACGATCTACCAATGTCATTTTCTTTCGTGACTGTCATCTACTTAACCGCTAGCTCCGATTGGAACCATAATCCTACTTCTTGACCTCGTCGAAGGTGCTGGCCTGGGTGGTGGGCTTCTTCATCATGGGAAATACATGCGAAGTAGGAAGGGAATTGCGTCTCCTGAGTAGTCTAGTTAAATTATCGATTTGTTCCTTTCGTTTTCACCGCTAACCAATTCTCAATCTTTTATCCGAGTTCTTCGCTTTTCAATTTACTGCAAAATAATTAGTATATATAACTATATATAACTATAATATACCTATAGTATACTATACCTATATATACCTACTACCTATATATCATACTATAATATATATCTATACTATCTATACTATATAATATATATTACTACTATATTATCTATTATATTATATATATAATCTATATATATATATATACTTAATATATATATTTATATAATATGTACTCACTATATTAAATATACTATACATAATAATATATAATACTACTAATACTATATAATATATATATATGATACTATATATATACTATATATTATATTATATATATACTACTATATACGTACTATATATATACTACCCCCGTACCTTATATCTATACCCATTTATATATATAATAGTATATTATATTATATATATACTATATATCTATGTATATATATACCTTATCTATAAAATACATATAGTAAAAGTACTTTCAAATGCAGGCTAGGCTAATAATTCTTTTTACTAGACTTCAAAACTGTTAACAGAAAAATATTAAAAGTATTAGCAAACTATGTTGAAAATCAATAATTTATCAATATCCTGTTAAAAAATAGTTTTTTTTTAAAAGAAGCTACAATGAAGTTTGAAGCAAAGATCATGTGTTACACAATTCCTACTTTTAAGAAGTAAGTACACAAAATTTTTACTTCAACTATTTAAATTAAACGTAACGTGCCAAGGAATAATCCCTAATATCCATATCCTGATGACATCTGCACTATAAACTTTACACTGAGCGCCGGTGTTTGAAATCTCCATAAAAACGGCGCGTCACGGAGTGATAAACTTTCGAATGCTACTCTTGGAATCTTAAACATTAATACACCAGAATTGAGCCCAATCTGACTGAACACAAAAACTCTAGAATTATATATACATATCAACATTAAAAACAACAACATAGAATACAACCACCTGTTCTTATACTATCAAATTAACAAGAGTATATAAAATGAGTGGAAAGACCGTATCACCCGGCAAGTAGAATGTGAGAAAATGAACCGATTGCAACCTAGCCTTCGCCATATACTGTTCGTATACTATATCCCTAATTTAATTCTTATAACTTATATAAACTACCTAATACTAATATATTTATTATTACCTATATATATAATACTACCCTATACTATATATATTATATACTCAATATGCCAAAATATTGAATATCAGTAATATTCTAAGCATTTCACGTTGTCCTCATACCTATATCATAATCATAATATATACTTATATATATACGTACATCTATTATACTATAGTATAGTATATATAATATATATATATATATATATAACTCCGTTAAATCGTACTCAACGGCCACCCGGAACGGGCACGTTTGGATCAAAAAATTCGGCATAGGTAGACATAAAAGAGTAAAACTCGTCTAGGTGGGGCAGCTCGCCTCCCTGCCGCCCCCTGAATACCGATGCCTCACGTAATCTATATATATATTATATAATATTCATATATATATATATAGCTATACTACTATATACTCTACCAAGAAAAAGGCTTGCTCAAAACACTAACAAAATAATTGAACAATCGAAATATGCTTAAATTTAATTTGAAATTCTGTTTTAATATACCAATTAAAATGAAATGCTAATGTAGAATCACAGCATTTTTTTACTAATCTGGTAAAGCATTATGTAGGTTAGGGTTACCACGTTATGTAAATTATGTTAGGTTAAATTTAAGTTAGGTTTGGTTAAGCTTCAGATTAGGCTTTGTTGTATGGTTTTAGGTTAGGTTTTAGGTTAGATGGTACAATAATTAATACAATCATGTTATTTTAAAATATATATACCTATAGTATCACTACATATATATATACCTCATCCTTCACAACTTACCTACTCATATATATATTATTATATTCTCTCGCTTCTTCTTTATATACATATATATTATTATAATCACTTATATTATAATATATCCACTCATCTATATATATATTATATCAGTATATATTATATATATATACTACTATACTACAACATACCCACTATAGGAATTTTTTAAAATGTATTTTATTGGAAAATATGATTTTCTTTGCACTATAATAATGACAACTAAATTAAAATTAAAACCAGAATTTTTTATATTATTTCAAATTTTATAAATTTACTGATTAGTACTTTATAAATATTTTGTCTCTATGCAATTGTAAAGGCGTATGCAGTCCTTCGTTACGGTAAGTAAATTCCCTAATAGATTTTTTGTATTATATATTATTATTATATTAATGTTTCAATTCTAATCACTCTGCTTATAATTTTCGCTTCATCTTAACATTTATACTCTTTTTAATCATTGGAAATATTTCACGAATGGTTGCGCACGATCACGCATTACGTCTAAAATGCACACTTCCTAATTTCACATTAATCTCACCTTTCTACTTTATGCTACTCTTGAAGTAGTTTATCCATGCATTCCGCGCATTAAAGGAATTGCGCAAAAAGTACAAGTACGATCACAACCTTCCGATATTTTTAAATAAGCATAATGTTTTGGCGTAGCCAGAAATCGTTCACCAACTAATTCCGTTTTTGAATATCTGCTTCAAATATGTATAGCGTAATGATGTTTACCTTATCTATTTTTAAGAGTTTTCGCTTTAAATGAGAGTGTCTTCATATTATTATTTATATTTATATACTCCCTTACTATATATTTTATGTATCATATGAGATATTAGTATTATTATATTCTTTTATATTAAACCTACCTGTATCTACCATGTTTTACTTCACCCTATCCTCATATTTTTATTTATCTTTTTATATATATACTCCTTATATCTTTCTTTTTTACTTGCTCTAAAATTATTATACTATTCTTCTTTTTTATCAATATAATAGTATATTACATACTACAGATAGTATATATCACACACTAAGATCAAAATATATACTATATACTACATAACTATATATACATATATATATACTTACTTATATAGCGTAATTTCTTCTTCCAGATTATTTTTATATTATATAATATTCATGAACCACATCAATATCGTTCGCACGCAACTGGCCATCTTAGGCACTTGCTATCTGTTTTTGTGATTGCAAATAAAAATATCGCAAGGTAGACTATAAGAGTACCTAATATCCTTTTTCATATGTGTGTGAGCGCAACGCTGCTCCCCTTCCCTGATTTTTTCTTCCCCCCTGAACGAATTTTTTTTGCCCAACGTATACTATATAATACCTTTTTTATTATTTTTTTTTTTTTTCTTCCCTTATTTACTTTTTTTTTTATTATCTATTTTTTATAACTAAATGATATTCTAACTTTTTTATAGTATTTTTTATTATTACTATAATATATATTTATTATATATTATTTCTATTTTTATTTATTATTATTTTTATTATTCTTTTGTATTATCTATATATATTTATCTTTTATATCATATTTTACTTTATTATACAAGACCGTCTCCGCTACTTAAATTATTGGAATAAAATATATTTTTGCCATATGTGGTCCAATTTCTACGTCTTCTAATTGAAGAAATTACTATCTAGAATTAACCCCGCATCTTATTTACCTAAACTTGGTAAAGCATTATGATTTAGTGTTTTCTATTAATGTGTTTTATTTCTCTGTTAAATTTATGTATGTGTTTTTATATATATTTTAAGGTTTTCATTTCAGTGGATGCAGACGTTTAGTCAATCGACATGCGCGCCATCTTCCATAGTTTTTGTTGGGTGTCATTGTAAGATTTAACGGAAGCAGTGGCAGGTTATATTTATATGCCAATTCATGTATTTTTTAATAATATATTATATTATCACTTTATTTTTATTTATATTTATTTTTATTATACTATTTTTTTTATTATTAATTTTTCTTTTATTTTATTTTATTTATTATTTTATATTTTTTAAAATTTTTTAATTTTTTTAATTTCTATCGTTTTTCAATTTATCGTACAAGGGTTACTATTTTTATATACCTTCTATATACCTATATTTACTTTTCCTATTATATATATTTATATTTTGTGAGTATTTTTATTCTTGTTAAATACTTTTTTATTATTTTTTCATATATTTATTATTTGTTTTTTTTTTTTTTCTACCTTTATTCTAGTTTCTTCTTTTTCTTCTTTCTTTCAACTTACCTTCTATTTGCCTCTCTCCATATGATGGGGGTAACGTGCGTTTGTGTGTGTTTGGGTGCTGTACTTCTCTGAGTATGCATATATACGTGAATAAGTATAATTGCTATGTTTGGAGAACATGACAAACGTCCGAAAAAGAAAGTAGTTCTCTTATCCTTACTTTGCCTTTTCCCTTCTTGTATTCTCATTAATTTATGTGAAAGTAGCTCGTCACACCGAATCTAGAAATATTCCACTCTTCTAATTGATGTCCTCAAATGTGTGTTATTCACCTCTTTTTTTTGTTCTCTTTATTTGTCGATCTCTGGATCTCTTCATCTTATGCGTTCATATTCGTTTTTCCAACTTAGTATTCTTTAGTCCTTTGGTTTTCTATTCTCTCCCTGTGCCTCTCTAGGTTGGGCTACATATCCTATTTGTCTCTTCTCTATACCTATATATACTCTCCGTCTCTATTCTCTCTCCTACTTATTTGTCTATCTCTTTTTACTTCTCTGTCCTTTCTCTCTGCCAAACTCTACATTTCTCTCTCCTTCTAGTTACATTTCGTTCTATCTGCGACTCAATTCCATCTTTCTTTTCTCTTTCGTGTCTCTCAGCCGGTCGTTTCCCTAATACTACTCTCACCTCCTATCTTATATCCATCTTTTTTTCTCTCTCGATATTATACCATATCCGGTCTAATCTATTTTTCATCACTTTTTATTTTTCCTTTTCCACATTTTTGAAATATCCATCTCTCAACATTTCTCTTTTCATTATTCCTCTCTCATTTTTTCGTTTTCCTTTCTTCTCTTTTCACTACCATTTTTTTTTGTTTTTTTTTTTCTTATTTATATTTTACATAATATTTTTTTTCAGTATGGAATACGTTCATCCCTCTTTTTATCAATTCTTTCTCACAACCTTATGTTATCTATTCTTCTATAAGATTTAGTTCCATTCTCTGTAATTATCATCCTGAACTTTTTTTAGTCCTATTATCTTCTTATTTCCATGTATCCTCTATATTATGTCTCTTACATACTTATTTGTATTTTTTTTTTTCAATAAACTACAGGGAGATAATAATAATAATAATGGGAGATTTTATTTCCTTTGTCACTAGCACTGATAATCGTTAATTTTTGAAAAAAATTCCAAATTTTTATGTACTTTTCCGTTGTACATCGCTAACTTAAAAAATGAATCACGGTGAAGCAACTTTTCTAATAATTTCGATCTTGGTGAAGTAAGTTTTCTAACAATTTTTCTTTTTTTGGTGAAGCATCTTTTATAACAGTTTCTTTTCTAGTGAAACAACTTTACTAACAATTTCTTTCATGGGGAATTAACTTTTCTAGCATTTTTGTTCTTGGTGAAGCAACTTTTCTAGTATTTTTTTCATGGCAAAGGAATTTTCCCAACAATTTATTTCTTGGAGATAAGCAACTCTTCTATCAATCTCCTTTTCAGTGAAGCAACTTTTCGTACAGTTTCTTTCTTTTTATAAGCAACTTTTCTAACAATTTCTATCCTCGAGAAGCAACTTTTCTATCAATTTCTTTTTTGATGAAGCAACTTTAATTTGTATAATACAAATTTTAAAAAAAATAAAATAAAAATATATTTTTATTCTATAAAAATTTTTAATTAAGTTATTTTATATATTATTTTTTTCATATATTTTTCCAGTTTATTTTTTATTATTATTTTTATCATTATTTATTTTCTTCATTTAAATCAATACACCTTTAGGTATGGTATATCTATTTATTTTATTATCTTTGAAAACGTTTATGTATTTTATTTATATTTATTTTTGTTTTTTTATTGATTACAAAATATCGATATTTTAATATAAAATAATAAGTATGTTTATTTTTATATATATATATATATATATATATATATATATATATATATATATATATATATATATATATATATATATATATATATATATATATATATATATATATATATATATATATATATATATATATATATATATATGTAAAAGTTACTTAACGGATACACGTTAATAGTGTAAATTAGTAAATGTACTGTATATCAAACGAAAGTTTAAATAAAAAAAAAATCTTTAGGGGTGAATGAAGAAGTATTGAAAATAATTTTTTTTGTTGATTCTTTTGCGAACTAGTTTGTGTGCGTTTATTGAAATTCAATAATATACGTGAAAGAAGTTGCGTTATGCGTTCAGTCTGCTTTTCAAGAGATTAGAGAACAGGTTATCCGTGACTGATAAGATCATATTTGTAATGTGTTAAATGTGACGTAGAGTTACTAACCTATTTGCAATAAAAAAAATTAATTTTCATTATTAAGATATGCAGAAAATGTCGAAGAGAATGTAAAATATATAGGAAAGTAGAACAAATTTTTTTAATCAACAAGGAATGTAGGGTAACACCTAAGGTGACTAACCTAACCTAACTTACCCTAACCTAACCTAATCTAACCTAACCTAACGTAAAATAATGTTATTTTACTTTAACTGTTAATGTTATTTTACGTAACGTAACCTAACCTAACCTAACCTAACTTAACCTAACCTCTTACCAAACCTCATTTCACCCCTAGAACATATATTTATGTATCATAGAGGAGGCCACCTGCGAATTTTTTTTTCTTTTTTTATCCGACCTCCCATTCCGTGTATCCATTAAGTAACTTTGTCCATTTAATCATATATATATATATATATATATATATATATATATATATATATATATATATATATATATATATATATATATATATATATATATATATATATATATATAGTGGTACCTTGAAATACGAGTGCCCCAACGTACCAGATTTCCGAGATACGAGTTGTCACTCGTTCAATTTTTAGCTTTGAATTGCGAGTCAAAATTTGAGGTACGAGCCGCCGCTAGTTGGCGCAACGAACGCCACAACATAACGGTTATCTCTACAAGTAAGATAAAGGAAATATTTGGAATGTAGGAGAGACTTTCAGAGTTTATTGAAAGGAAGCACCCAGAAAAAGTTGCAGCTGGTCGTGCATCGGAGATATTTAATGACACTTGCCTAACTCATTTCCGAAACATCCTGAAAGGGAAGGAAGAAGCAAATTTCCTTGAACAGGTTTTTTTCTGAAATGGCCTGCAGGTGTAAGTGAGGAAAGCGTGGATAAAAAGATAAAAACCAGTGAATAAAATTAAGTTAAACTCAAGTCGTCTGATATCCATTTTAAATGAATGAGTCAAAGGAAATTTTACTTTCCATCAGCGGGATTCGAATCATTGGACTCCACGTCACTGAGTAACAATGACCGGGAGCTTTATCCACTAAGCCATCCACGTTCCCATAAATGAACGCTTCAAGCGTAGTTTTTAAACCTCCCTGTTTTCTCATCCCATAATTGCTGAGTACTCAAAGGCCAGGCCCCATTTTAAATAATATATAGTTTATAAAACCAGTTTGTTTCTTTACATTCTTCTTTATTATGTTTTTATAAAATATTTGTTATTTATAAATACTTTTCTTATTCAAAAACACATAACAAAAAAATACTGGGGTGGCATTTTAGGGGCTGGAACGGATTTATTTCAATGAAAAAAAAAAATGATTTGATAAACGAGTAAATTGAGTTATGAGCTCAGTAACGGAACGAATTAAGCTCGTAAGTCAAGGTACTGCTGTATATATATATAGCAGCAGCAGCATAGTGAGCATATATATATATATATATATATATATATATATATATATATATATATATATATATATATATATATATATATATATATATATATATATATATATATATATATATATATATATATATATATATATAAAATATATATATATATATATATATATATATATATATATATATATATATATATATATATATATATACATATATATATATATAAATATATAATATATATTTATATTTATATTATATTATATATTATATATATTGATGTTATAATGTAACTATAACAACGTAGGAAATGAGGTCATCCTGCACAATCCAAATATCTGCACGCTATCAGGACTTGAGCTCGCCATGTATCCCATGGACCC
>JABUQX010129979.1:0-5000 GCA_015478945.1 Trachelipus rathkii
TCCAGCCTTTCAGACTGTACCTTTTGCAAGTGGTCATTGTTTACATATTGGTAATAATAAATTAATTCCAATAGGTAATATTTATAATTTTTTAAGTAGAGAACAAATTGTGCGTTTGGTTGAGGCCAGAAAAAGTAAAAAAGTTAATAATTTCATAACTCAGTCAAAAGTTGAAGCAAATAATGCTATAATTCATATAAATGATTCTGAATGTAATAACAGGAGGCTAAATACACAAGTGTATTTTGTATTAGAACCATCCAAAAGTTATTTCAATCCCATTGAACAGTTTTTGGATTCTGATATAGACAAATGGTTTGGAAAATCTGTTTAGCCTAGAATCATTGGGTATCAAGCAGAACGAAGAAATTCTGAACACTGTAGATAAATGTCAAGTTCAATTATTTAATCAGAATATGATTTTCAAAGACAAACATTATCATGTAAGTCTCCCTTGGTATGAAGACAAAATAGAATTAGTTCCTAATAATTTTAAAATATCTTTAAATATAGCTAATAGAGTGTTTGCTAAATTAACTCAAAATAATTTAATAAATGAATACAATGAAGTCTTTGAAAGTCAACTGAATGATAAAATAATTGAAAAAGTAAATATAAATTTTAATGATTCTTCAGATATTTGTAAATATAAATTCATTCCTCATCGCCCTATAATAAGGCAATCAGAACAAGATAACTACTATAATAATGACCAGTTTTTAATTGTTTATCCGCACCTTAAAAGTAAATAAAACTCTTCATCTTTAAATGAAGCAGCTAATACAGTGGTTATGAACCTCATGAATTCACTTCTCTAGAAACTTATCCTACTTGTGTTCATGGAACGAAATCGTACTAGTTGTGATGAGTGACGTAAAGCAGGCGTTTTTGATGATAAGGTTAAAAGATAAAGTGGACATGAATAGGTTCACTTTCTTGTGGTTTAACAATGGGAAACTAGAAGCTTATAGGTACCTTACATTAATATTTGGGTTTACATCTTCCCCATTTATACTGCATTATATAATGAAATATCATGCTTCTAAGTATCCACATGATAGATGTACTGAAATATTATCCTCAGGCTTCTATGTGGATAATTTAATATTTACAAGCATGCAAGAAGAAAGTGAAATAGTAAGTGTATATCATCAATGTAAGAAACGAATGGAAGAGGGAGGTTTTATCTTGAGATCTTGGAATAGCAACTCGGATGCTTTGCGTGTTAAGTTCAAGGAAGAAAACTCCTTTGTAGAGCATTCTAGTTGTTGTGAAAAGATCTTGGGATATAGTTTCAATGTAGTGACTGACTGTATGCATATCAATAAAGTAGAATATCTGGAGAGTATTTCGACCAAGCGTCAATTGTTGTCTGAGATTTCCAAGCTTTTTGATCCTCTTAACTTTGCTCTTCCTATTTTGGTTAGGGGTAAATTGTTGATGAGACAAGTGTGGCAGCATAATTTGGCTTGGGATTTAAGAGTGCCTGATGAGATACTGAAAGAGTGGTATAAACTGCGCAATAACTGTGAACACCTGGATACGATTGCAATACCTAGGAGGGCTCTTTCTGAAGGGAATAAGTATGGCTTGCATCTTTTTTGTGACAGTTCTGAAAGTGTTTTATGGATTTGTCATGTTATGGAGTGGTAATAACTGATAAATAAAAGCTCCTTTATAATTTGCTGAAAGCCAGGTAGCTCCTGCTCAATAAGGCCTAAGGGAGGTTTTAAGTATCCCTCCTTTGGAGCTTGATGGGGGTTATTGTATAGGCCTTGGAAATGCTTACCTAATATTTTGGAAGCATATAGTAACATTTATTTTTGAATTCATTAATATTGCTGGTGGATTCACAGTCGAGTTTTGGAGCTGGTTAATTAACAGGACAAACCAATAGTAAACATCTAAGTTTTTTAAAAAATGAGAATAACTGAACATGGATGGGTTAAAACTCACTTCCATCAGTAACAAGTACAAAGTAAATGTTTATTATAAAATATGTAAATACAGCAGAAAATCCTGGTGATTTTTTTAACTAGGGGTACATTTGGAAAAAGTTTAAAGAATTTGCTTTGTGGTAATCATGGTCTGTTTGGATAACCAATGTTTTAGACAATTGAGCCCCAGTATCGCCTATAGTTGAGTGGTGCCACAAGAAGCTGTACCTCTATTAATTTGGTAAATGTAACATAGATTAGAAGGTACCCATGTAGCAGTATTTTAGACTATAAGTAATATATTCCTGCTATAGGAAAAAGTCTTAAGAATCACTGCCTGAACTTTTTAAATGGCTTTAGTAAAATTAAAGTAAATGTAGATTACCAGCAAAAGTCTGTAAGATATTGGCTAAAAATAAATCAAATTCAATCCTTTGATAATGAAATTAAATTTTTAAAAGATTATAAACAGAAAGTAAAAGTAACTTCCTTGAAAGATTCAGATATTCCTCCCTTAGTTTTGAACTTAAATCTTTTCCTTGATGAAAAAGGCTATTTAAGAAGTAAGGGCAGGATTAATAAGGCTCTTCTTATTAGTTATGAACAAGCTAATCCTATTTTAATGGGTAGAAATCATGGCTTTACACTGCTATTTATAAAATATGCCCATGAACAAGTAAAGCACCTTGGCATTGGTACTACTCTAAATTATATCAGAAATCAAGGTGTGTGGATACCTAAGGGTAGAGCTGCAGTAAGATCTGTGTTATTAGAATGCATTACATGCAATAAATACAATGCTCTTTCTTACAGGTACCCACGTTTCACTGACATACCTAGAACACACATGAATCTCATAAAACCTTACCAACACACAGGTATTGATTTCACCTCTCATATATATGTCAAAAACAACACCTCAAAGTTAGAGAAAATGTACATCTTAATTTTCACTTGCTTAAACATCAGAGCTGTACACTTAGAACTGGTACCTTCCATGAACACATCTGATTTTCTTTTAGCATTCAAAAGGTTCTGTAATAAATTTAGTATACCATCGTACATATATAGTGACAATGCATTATATTTTAATAAAGGGTGCAAAATAATAGAAGAGTCTTTTTGTACCGATGCTTTCAAGGAGGAGTTTGATAAAAATCAAATCAAACATGTGAAAATTAACCTCTTTTCTCCATGGCAAGGTAGCCATTGGGAAAGGTTAATAAAGGTTATGAAACAGTGTCTGTATAAAGCTGTTGGAAAGAGTAAAGTAACCTATTTTGAACTTCTTACCACTCTGTCTGACATAGAAAATGCCATCAATTCCAGACCCCTAACCTATAGATCTGGTACCTCTGAGTTGGGAGGCAATAACGCCCAATTGTTTTTTGAAAGTAATGTACAACAGTAATTTAATATTTAAAAGTAATTTTGATACAATAGAATATCAGATGGGCAGTGCACCCAACAAGGAGGTACTGGATTCTACCCTCATAAAGCAAAATGAACTCTATGAAGAGTTCAGGCGTTTGTGGCATGAGGAGTATCTCCTAAGTCTCCGGGAGCGGTCTAGATACTTGTTTCAGGGTATTTGGGAAGATAAAGTAAAGGTGGGAGATGTGGTTCTCATAAAGGACAGCAATAAACCACGTCCATTTTGGAAGTTGGGCAGAGTGTTGGATGTAATAATAGGTCATGATAATAACATCAGATCAGTGAAATTAAAAACCGGTTCTGGTGAAGTAGGGTTACATTCCATCAGTAACCTTTACCCCCTCGAATTAAATACAGGAGGTTTTGTTAATAATGTACGACCTGTACCTACAAACAATCTGTTTAACAGGATGACAACGAGCAACAGAGACCTGGTTCTTCTACTAATATATCAATAATAATACATAATAATAATAAGTAATAATAATAATAATAATAATGCCAATTCTACATTAATAAGACCTCAGAGAAAAGCTGCCCTTAAACAAAGGCAGTTTATGAGAGATAACCTTGCAGACCTCTAGTAATAATAAAGTAAAATTTGGAATTACGGTAATTTTAAGTTAGATTTAGGGTGTTAGGGTAATTTTAGTTAGAATTAAGGTTTGTTTTTAAAAAAAAGAAGAAAAGTAAAAAAAAATTATATTTTTTTAAAATTTAGAAGGAAGCGCAAGCACACAGCAGTTAATATAGTAAAAATATAGTAAAAAAACAAAAGGTATTGTATTGCTTCTAATTTATGAAGCAATCCTCCTGCCGCGGAATGTATGAAAAATTATTATAAAATAGTTTAAAAAATGACGTCATTTAAAAATTTTTACCACAGTATTAAGTAACAGTAAAATGAGTCATCAATAAAGACTTACATATTACAGTAAAAATTCCTCCGCCACTGGTGACGTAACTAGATCGCGGTCAGTAAGGATCAACAATATAGAATATTCATTAGTATTCCGTCAGTAATTACTCTGTGAACACGTGTCCAATATTTAGTGTTCCTTAACAGTACAATAAGTTGTGATTCATTTTAACTAATAAGTTTGTATGCAGTATTGTGCAACTTATTATATTTAATGTTTATACGATCATGGCTAAGAAAAACCTGTAAATTAAACTTTATAACTGTCATTAGTAAAGTTAATTATTTTAAGTTACTCAAAAGAATAAAGTTGTTCTTAAATATTGAAAAGAAGCATTTTCAAAGTTGAATTCTCCTGTTTGCCTTTAATAACAATTAAAAAGACTCATTGTTAATAAAAGTGCTTAAATGTTCTTAAACGTTCTTAAATCATCTCCAAAGACAAGGGGGTACCTCCGTGAAGCTAATCAGGAAAGTATTTATTTGATTATTTCTACATCAGCAACAGAACATTTAAGGTAAATATAAATTTATAATGTTTTTGATTAAGATTAGTTCCAAAAAACTAATTAATAGGCCGGTGGCGAAATGAGCCGCTTCAATCAAAAAAGTGAAAGAAATTTTTTTGATAATATATATATATATATATATATATATATATATTATCATATATATATATATATTATATATCTCAACACGCTCTTTATATA